>DWAN01005541.1:0-11166 GCA_018230445.1 Heliconius hewitsoni
CCACTCCTGTCGCGGGTCGGCCCGGCATTGCAGTGCCGCCGGGATCGGCCCACATTAATATCTAATAAACTCGTAAATTACGAAACTAAGGGCCATATATATAAACGGCTGTCAAGTCTGAAATCGATCTTGAGATGTTATTTTCATTCATAGATATGTTATAATGTTTATGTATGAAAACGGTATCTTAAGATCAGTCTCAGTCGTGAGAGCAGCTTATAAATACAGTGCTATAACACCTAATGCCCACCAAAAAGCATTTGAACACTGGTATATTTCTATTTATATTTTATAATTAAATTTATAATTAAAACAAAACAAAAAAAAACATTTTTTTTCTATAATTATACTTCTGCGAATAGGAATCAAACCCATAACGCTAGTGCTCCTACGCCACGACTAGGCTCAGCAAAATAGTAATTGTTTTTTATATAAATAGTCGAACATTGTTAAGGATTGACAAAATAATTATTTTATATATTAATGTTACATTAAACAATGTCCATCAATTTCGTTTCTTTCTGAGTCTTAAAATGCTTTTGGACGGTAGTGTGTGTACTAACTGATATTGACCATTTTGATGTTTCGTTTCATTACAGAAATATTATTTATTTATAATCCTGAGAAATATTGTTTATTTATATAATATTATTTATATTCTTGCTGTATGTTTTTCAATATACAAAACATTTCAAATACTAAAAAGGTTAATGGCTTTGTAGATGTGGTACTCATAGGACTATTCTTAACTTTAAAGCAATACCATTTAAAATTATTACCATTAAATATAATATTATGAATTTAAATTGACAATCATACATGCGTTGCACCAGGAAAATAAGTCATGGAAGCCAGCCATTTAGCTCATACTTTAAATTCTGCACATACCAAGGGTGTAATATGTAAAGACACTAAGAAAAGAATCTTTGATCAGGCGAATCTCAATCATCTAAAAAATAAATAAAACTAAAACAATCAAATATAAACAATCTTTATTTTCATCATGTTAAAAATCATTAAAAAAATAGCAACTTCATTTCAGATCGTAAAAAACCGCCAAAAAAAACTCGCGAAGTCACATTTATTGAAAAGATACTATCAAGCACCAGAACAATTTGTAGCGTACAAAAAGATAAGGAAAATGTCGATCTTTGCCCAAGCTGTATGTGGGGACCAAAAGTTGGGTATGTATTTAGAAATTGTAACAGACATTTCAAATAAATCAAAAATAAAAGTAATTGATATTACAATTTTCTACAGTAAAAAAGATCCATTTTACCCATATCTATATATTCTGGGAGTTTTTATCCAGTAGATTATAGGGAATTTCGATCTGTAAATTTACCAGTAAAACAACAACCTTAACATGTAAACTATTATTATTATTTTTATTATTGATATTTACGTTAATTTTTATTTTATTATTTGTCCGATGAAAATTTATTTTTTGCAAATTCGTAATTGCGGAATATATTAAGTTGCAAGTAATGCAAGTAGAAATAATATGGCGCATTCGGGTAACTTCGACAATCTAGTATTTCCAATAAGTAATTAACTTCACTTAATTACCAAATGCAGCAGTATTTCTTGCTTTGGCAACATTAATCTAGTAAGTCCTCAAAGGTGTCTTAAAAACCCCTAAACTACCCGAAAACAGAGTTAACCAAATTTAAGTTGCAATAAACATCTAAGTTTTTTGTGCGGAAACCTCGATTAACTGATATTTATAGTGTAACAGTTAACAACAAATTTATTATAAATTTTTACATTGTGTTTTTTATCTGAAATACTGATTTGTTTGGTATGTAAATGTTAGTTCTAATATACATATATATATATTAGAACTAACATTTACACAAATACCCGATTTTAAAGTTTTTAAACTATTTTTATGCCATTTTAGATATGATGACGTAGTGTGGCACAAGTTAGGAAGCTGCCCATGGTGGCCGGCCCGAGTCCTGACACCTGGTGGTTTACCTTCATGTCTTTTGAGTAGAACACATTCCCCACATCAATGGCCTCTCAAATATTATGGTGAGAAATGCTAATACAATTTATATTCTTGAACTGTTTAAATGTTTTTGCATAAGACAAGAAAAATAAGTTAAATATAAGAATAATTTTTTTTATTATTATTATTATTTTGGAGCTATGTGAATAACAAAAAAAAGACACACAAGACTCAATATGATATTAAGATTCCATTTTAAATCAGCATGTTTTTACTGAAAAATAATAAACCTAGAAAAAATATTTAGAGATATTTATTCGAATGTTTGGTAAACATTAATATCCATTTAATCGTTTAAACGGCAAATTGGGTTAAATTACAGGTACATTAAATTATTCATGGGGAGATTCAACTCGTATGTGTTTGTTTTTACCGAAACACACCAGAGCACTGCAGTCTAAAGACGATTCTCTTAAACAAGCGGTATTGGATGCTAGCGATGATTATATCTCTGTTTATCTTACATAGGTCAAAGAAATCCTGATAAGATGTTGATAGTAGAATTGGGAAAAATTTGATTGTAGTTAACAATTAAATATTTGCAATTGATTATTTGTTTGTGAAGAAATCATAATTAACTATTAACTAATTGTAAATCAAGGCAACAATGTAACTGTTCTTTTAATTCTTTAAAAGAAACAAGAAAAGACACTATAAATTACAAGCAAATGTTCAATTCTTCATATTTAATAGTCAATGCAACAATTAATATGACCTTTTCATTCTTAACAAGAAAAAAAAATAAAACACTACATTAATTAACAGGAATAACCAAGAAATGGTAATAACTTATAAAATTATTTTAATTATTTACGAAAATATTTTTTACAGATCATAATTCGGATTTTATATTCTCATACTGTTATTTGACTTAAATTGTTTCGTCTTATTCGTTTTCTGATCTCGTAAAAAGCTTTAATTAGGTTTAAGCTTTTTTATTGACACTTGACTTCTCTAAATCGTTGAGCAGCATTTTTAAGTTTATATTTAAACTAATATTTTTTTTTACTATTGAGATGATAATAAAATTATTATTCGAGGAATAGAATACTGGAATCACGTTTTAAATAATTAAATATGGAACCATTATATCTTTTTTTTTTCTAACCTACACTTATACTATATTCTACAATCCATACCTAAGCATAATTTACCTTTTACTGCCGTCGCAATAATAGTCAGGGAGTGAAACATTCTTTATTAATCAATTTTACATACAAAATAAAACTTTTTCAACATATAGCGCTAAGCATTCTTTGATGTGACTTCACCTTTGTACTAAGAACATTTAAAAGGTTAAAAGTACGGACAGACACATATGTAGGCACAACAATAATAATATACATATAAATGATTATATCACAAATTCTGTACAAATTTACGTTTATATGTTGTACATAAAAAAAAAAAATTAAAAAGATTATCATTTTTTTTAATTAAATATTGCCATATAAACGTACATTTGTATGACATTTTTTTTGAAAAATACTATAACAAGTATGGTAGAAAACGCTGATTGTTTTTACATAATTAGTGGTATCTGTTTATTCAATATTATCATTTTATATGGAAAATAGCATTAAATTACAACAACAAAGATTTTAATGAAGATGTCTACTTACACTTTTCAAATAAAATAAAATACAAATAATACATAATCCATTATAAGTAAGTTCTAAATCCATTCAATCTAATTACAAGGTTAATTCTTGAAACATTACTTAAGTAAAATTACATATTAACTCTAAAAATAAAAATCTGATACACACATAAATGCAATGTCACTTGCCTTATAAATAAAAGCATTTATTCAAATTTTAAATATAAATATCAATGAACATTAGCGATTTAATCTCAAAAAGTGCAGCTATTTAAGTCTCCAATTTCTAATCCATTATGCCTTTTAAGAAACAATAACTTGTTCTTGTTTCTTATAATGTTCCTTCTTCAATTTATTTTACATAATTGAGGTAATATGCCAAAATATTTTTCAAGTCCTGCTTTTATAAAGCTGTAAAGGCAAGGAGTATCTCTGTCTTACAAATTATTACATCGTTATTCACAATTTCAAAATAAAAATATTGCATATTATTCATTATTATTTGCATGTTACTTATTTATGAACAAAATAAAACTAATATGCTAAATATTTTTTTCACAATTACCCTCCATTATTAGTATCGATATAAATAAAAGGAGCCTTTAGTTATTAACTCAAAACAATCGCACATTTTTTGTTAAGTATTTACAAATGATTTTTCTATTAAATGAACATGTCAGTATTTTTTAATGTGCGTAAATGTTTTGTCAAATTAATTCAGTTTTATTTACGTCGATTCAAAATGAAACTTATTTCATCTTTTTTTTCTCTATATTACCCGTAAGAGCATCGTATTACTACATTAATTAGTAAAATGGAAGTTTAATAGCTTATTTGCTTTGTATTTTAGTCATGTGAAAGAAAATATGTATATATATTTAAGAAATGCCCACAAACAATTTTTAGTTTGTAAATTTTTTTGTTTGTTGCAATGTCACAGTTAAAATCTGTCCCAGTCATTTATCTTAAAAAAATCTCTTTGTTTTCCAATAAAATATTTTATATTCAAGACAACATAAACATACTATAATAAAAAGTATTCCTAAGTAGTCGACTATTCAATTATTTTAAAGTCAATTTAATAACTATAATTTATTAACATTAAAATATAATTTGTCACATTTCACTGACTCTTGAAACTTTCACAAAATTATGTACGTAATAACAATAAATAATTGTCAAAGATAGTTAATACGCTTTAATTTCAGAAAAAATATGCAAATCATAAAAAAAAATATGAGGTATCTCTTATATGAATTGGAGTTCAGCATAGATCAGACAAAAAAATATCAAGGTCCTTAATACTTCAAATATTCAAGTGAAATATTCAAAATGAAATTAAAACGTGTTGATTTCACAATTTGGCCTATAAAATATTTAACTACGCCCTTACTGACAACATAAAATACACTTACACACAATAACCTATATGTACAACGAACTCTTCATTCTCCCGGTCCGATCACTAACGCACTTATTGCGAAGAAAATAAACACTAGACCTCCGATTATGGTCACTGAAATTGAGAAAAAAATATTTACTTTAATTCTGTTAATACAACCTTATTACCATAATAGTAGCTCCACACTGCTTCCCGCATAGCAAGGTTAGCAGATAGACCCATAATTTTTTACCTAATTTTCTGTGTTTAGATGCGGAACCTAACGCCGTGCTTTGTCTTTGTCTACCATAGCGACGAAATTAAAATGATCCATTGCTCTGTGTGAAAATCGAACTTACAACTATCGAGTTAACAGTTGATTGTAATAACTGTAATGTCTGAACATTGTGTTGCCCCACTGTCACTATAATCTCGATGCATTATTTTATCTAGAACTATAAAATTAAAATTCTTGTATAAATAGAAGATATGTCGTTGAATGTGGAAGTGTAACGCAAATATTATTAGCACAGGTATTAAGAAAGCAGAATGTCGCCTTGAACGGCATCTGTGCTATAAATAAATTTACAGATATTTAGATATACTAATGTAGATATTTAGATATGTATGTTTAATCGATATCAAGGAATTGTATACTACAATTCCAATTTCAAATAAAAATCATACAAAAAAAAAAGCATCATTTTATAATGTTTTTATACATGTGTTATTTATCTATCTTGCAAGTGTATACGCACAATAAAACTTATCAATACGTGACTTTGAATATCGATGATATTGTCTATCACACATGGTACCTATATCTTTTGCAATAAATCTTGTTTATCGTTTACTCTTACTTAATCTTGTTAAGTACTAAGATAATCAATTATCACGTTTATTGCATGAATACTGAGTACCAACTTAATGTCCAAACAAGATCAAAACTCAAAGGTTTTTATTCCTATAAAATGACAGCAATTTTCACTGAAATCGTAACCTCTGAAAATACTATATTTGAATAAGAAATTGTCATACAATAAGAATTAAAATACTTTTAATTTAAGTGTTTACTTGGCGTGTTACTTAAATTATATTTTTATGTAATGCTATAATTCCCTTATCAAGGGTTCAACCTTTCACAAGTAAACTTAATCGAATTTCGAGCCAAATTATACAATTTCAGTACAATTTTCTAAAACCAATATGCCAATACCGTAACACATGTTTTTGGAATTTATCTCATCTCGAACAACAAATTGGAAAATAAGAATTCTGGCAAATGTCATATCACTAGTTTAAAGCAAACCGTTGGCATTATTGTGAAGGTCGATATCCATAAAAATATTATCGGAATCATATAGTTCTGTACTATTAATCATGCATCAACAGTCACTTGTAATGGTCATGAATGTAACACCTATTTCAACTAATATGCTATCAGCGGCACACCTTCAAAGAAATGTTGTATAAATTCTATGTTATGTTAAGTACGTATCGCCTCTTAGAGGCGCGGGTTCGAATCCCGCTACGTTTATTAAGTAGTTTGAAATTATTTCCTATAAATATTTGACTTACAGGATGTTATCTTAATTTTTTTTCTATTTAAGTTCGAATATTATTTCTTGTTACATTAATGATCATTAAAAAAACATTTATTTGTCTACAGTTCAGAATAGCGTCAATTATGTAAAATTAGTGATAAAAAAAATTAGGAAACAATTGCCAACCGCATGTTAACGACCGTCTCTACTAATAAGCATACATACATATTTTGATACTTTTACAACTTGATTTCGTGAATGCGGCTTGTGCGGCGTTGCCGCTTTGAGAGGTGTCTGTTTAGTCATTCTTTCCAAATGGCGTTTTATCATACGATGATAATTTTCATTTTAATATATATTTTGTTTGAAACCAATACTTTTTCATTTTTTGCAAAATCTCTTTAGTTTTAATTGTATTTTATAGAGTTATTAAAACTGTGCTTTCATTTAAAATTGTGATGATACAAATATTGTATATCTTCCATGTACAGACACCGATCAGTTACGACTTTTTTATAAGTATCGATGTGTATTAGTATGTGTATACATAAAATATCTCACCAGTTCTAACGGAAATCTTCTGCGCGATCATTCTGCCACCGATCACAGCCAAGCCGGTACAAAGAGCGTGTCCTAATGACCCACCAAGAACAACTCCCACTGCGTTTTCACGAGTAGCCAGCACTACTGTCGCTAATTGCGATCGATCACCCCATTCCGCTATGAAAGTTAAAGATGCAGCTTGCAAAAGCACTTTTAGCATTGCATTTCTTTTCTTCCTACGATTTTCCGCTTGGCCTTGTTCTAACATGTCCAAAGTTTCTTCTTTATCCTCCTGAAACATTTAAAAACATGGAATAGTTTCTGTTCTAATGATAGTACAGTAAATAACTAATATAAAAATATATGCTTTATATAAAAAAAACGTAACATGCAAAACATCGCCAACGACAAGGAAGCCAGCTATTCAAGGTCAAAATTTACGCAGATTCCAAAAATAATAGTCGCCGAGAAAAATTGTTGTGGGAGTTGCTGTTTGCGTTGCCAGTATTTTCTATTTACGTAGGTAATAACTAAAAGAGATACTAATAACAAAAAAATGTTTTTGAATGCACAGTTCGTTACTGGATGATTATCTACTCTATAATCTTGTATGCCTATATCTAAACTAAAACAGAGGCGACAGCTAAATTAAATAATATATTACTAATATTTTGTAATAGTTGTTTATTATTTACTAAATAAAAATGAGGCAACAATAAATAAATACGATAAATACGAATCATATAAAATAAGCCAGCAAAAGTTTGATCAGAACGGAATACATAAATTTTTACATGTTAAATATACAACAGTTCAGAAATAATCGTACAATTTGTGGACAAACTTGAAAACCAAACAATAACATGATTCAAATGCTGAATTCCTTTGCAATAATTAAAATAAGCTCGAAATGCGGGTAATGTGATCGGTGCATAACCTAAGAAAGCTAAGCTAAAAGAAAACAACTATTGTGTCATTCGTACTGCCAGGCATAATGACGTAAGATCACCCTCAACGGATCGGGTTGCGTAGAGGGACCCGCTTGGGGCTCCTCGTTAGGCGAGGGTGTCGGAGGGCTACTGCGGACTTCTACTTCGGGTGTTCGAGTAGACCCTGGGCTTTGTGAGCGTTCAGACGTGGAACCCCCTTCAGGCGACCTTGGGCGCTCTTTTGGGGAGCCCTGTGTAACGTTAACGGCTTCATTCTCATTTAACCTTTTAGCTGACCTACCACATTAGAAAAGTACAGCTTATTTTTATTGCCTTTAACTGAATTCTAGAAATTTAAAATATAATGTGTGACGTTAGAAACATTTGTCAATAAGCAGCGGTAGCTAAAAGGTCAGTAAAAACTGAAAGTTTCTGATATTGAAATTTCTCCTTGTTTTTCATTTAGTGTAAAGTTTTAAAGATCATTGAACATCATAATTCTTAAGGTTACTACAATAAAGGAATTCAACATTTGCTTTATATTTAAGTCAATAATTTATTCATATCTTACAAGGAAATCTTTTAAAAACAAATTAATTAACTTAAAGTATACTATCTCTTTGGTCTCATTTGTCATATATTTTTAATCGTCGACATGAGATTAGATAAAATAATAAACGTTCTATTTTAATCTTTTTGATTGGCATCGTCTTTAGTACGACTTAATGCGATATGTTGAATGGATATTTTAGATATCACATTTACTTACATATCACTGATTTAAATTTATAATCTAAAAAAAAAATATACTATTAACGTAAGTAAAACTAAACACACAACAAACTTGATATCAATTTTAAAAAAGCAAAAGGAATAAAGACTTTAATATTCCAAGAATAAACAGGCCCAAATATAAAATAAATTAAACAATTTACCTGATCTTCTCTTCTCTTAAGTTCACTTTGTACTTCTTCTAATTCTTCTTGGCCTTCATTCGGATCCATTTTCCACCCGTCCCTTAACATTTTCAAACCAAATATGGCGAATAGTGCTGCACTAACATAATGTATGTATACTCTTGGTATGACCGTGGCTATCCATCCGAAAGCTGCTGAAAGGATTGTCATAAAAACTAAGGCAGATATGGCTCCAGCAAACACAATAATTCGGGGATGTTTCATTGCCATTATAGCAGCAATGAAAAAAGTCTTATCTCCCAATTCGGAGACTATCACTACGGATATGGATGCAAGGAAACCTTGCCAGAAACTGCCCTGCACCGCCGCCTTCTGAAATAAACGAAAATATTTTTTTATATAAAATGTTTCATTTAGCATATAATATTGGTTTGGTAATCTTTTCTATCTTTGGCTTGAAAAAACAAAATTTTTTCGTGCCACAAAGATAATATGTGTTATGATCAATTTTACTTTACGTGGCATCAATTTTTGTTACATTTGTAATTAGTTTTTTTTTAAACAATAATATTATTATATAAAAAAATATAAAAGGCTCAGGACAGAAGATTCACACGAATAAATAGAGTTAGATTATTTAATATTTTAAAAAGATCATTCAGATTTACAAAACAAAAACACCGCATTGCTCTCATTAAAATCCCATTATGATGATATTACGTAACAGAGTAAATTGTTCAATTATGTTATGAGATAAAATTGCGTAAAATAATAAATATATGTATACAAATAGTTACAGAACTTGTTAACTACATTTACTTAAATATTAACTAAATATATATATATATACACACACGTGACGAAACTCAACCCACTCAGCTCAGCTACCACAATCTTAGTGTTTACAGTCAAATGCTGTCTCACAGGGCCAGGATAGCGTATGAATAAACACTTCCAATTTAATTATTCGAACAGCCAAATATCTATCGTTATTTCAATAACCACCAATTCATCTCACTCATTTCCAGTCAATATTATTATATTATATTTTCTAAATTTTTATTCGAAGTCGTAAATGCTTCATATTTTTTAAATAAGAGTCTCTTAGCACTCCATGAGTTGGCCATGCGTACCAATCTTCGTTGCAAAGAGACGAACTTGTGTCTCAAGCGTAGGCTTATAGTCGCTTTAAAATATGTATTAACGCTTCCACACTTTTAAGTTCCTATCAAACCCTAAATGATTTTACTACCTTTAAGGTATGTTAAATTAACGTTTTGTTATGTTTTTAGAAAAGAACGTAAATAACATCAATATTGTAGATAATGTTAAACTGGACAAAATGGTGGTTTTTAACTTACTCTACGTATTGTAAAATTGTGAGAAACAAAAAAAGTCAATTGCTTATTAATAATATTCGGTTTTTGTTATTTAAGTGTGTGAATAAATCAAATTAATTCCCAAATCAATTTGCAGTATGGCTTCTACAATATAATTCTAGTCGACTTAATGAATATTTTTCTCAAGGATTTTCGACTCGTTCTAATATTATACTCGATACGTCATTCGAGCAATGACACCTTGAGGGATTTTTTTATAGTCTCTATATTTTTTTAAAACCCTAATACTAAATTTATTCTCAAAACTATAAATATATCAATTTAACAAATAACGTTTTCGATTTATATGCTGTATTTATAATATTAGAGTTGTAATTAATTAGAGACTAAATCTTTCGCGGTTATAAAAATTAAAAAAATCAGCTTCTCTTTGTATCCCGCACACAGCAGTGTAGCTGAAACCTAGTGTTAAGACACTCCATTCCTCATTTTCCACCGAATTCTGGAGGAATTGCATGTTGAGTGGCGGAACTCAACTTGCTTCGACACCAGAGCGAAGAAATAAAAATATTAATCTAAATAAATATTTCATTTCTTCAAGTCCCCACTCGATAAAAACCACAACCAGTCGCATTTACAGTCACACACTTGTGCCGACTGGCCTCTAAAAATTAAAAGATGTTTAAATTTACATCTAACCTTATTTTTTCACATATTTACATAACATATAAAATATGAATAATTTAAGAAGACTATAATAATATGATAAAAAATTATCTTTTTGAAACGTACTTACATATATATGGATGTGTATATGTAAGTAGTTGATACAAAGAAGTGTGATGATATTGTGTCAAACCTGGCTGGCTATTTGCTTTGTTAAAATCCAATGTTAATA
>DWAN01005542.1:0-11165 GCA_018230445.1 Heliconius hewitsoni
TTACCAGAACTGACGAAATATTAGCGGCGCATATCGATCCGAGCTACCGAACAAAGTGAGGTGAAATTTTAATCGGCCGCGTTGTCTACCATCGCAGAAGTTGGCCGCCGAGCCCGCACCAGCGTTCACTTGTAGGAAGAAGTACGGAATAGTGGCACTATGCCTTAATAATATATTTACCAGCGTCGAGGCCTGAACGATCACAGGTGACCCTACTGCACTATATAGCGTAGTAAGACGTTACAGCGGCGACGGTCGTATAAAAGTTTTATTACGCACACCTGAATAAAACACATTGTGAAAAAGAAATTATAACAGTTATAAAGATTTCTTAATGTAATCATATAGTAAATATAGTAAAATAAAAGTTCAATCAAAATAAATCAAAAATTTACAAAATTCTAGACAGAAAATTCTCTAAAAATAACACCTCGCCTTGGAAAAATTGCTTTTAGTTCTTAAACTGCTAATAAGATTTTTCGATTTTATAATCGACGTCGCTCAGAATCATCACTATAAACAAAGTTTTCTAAAAAAAATCGCACTGAAATTGGTTATTTAATTGAAGAGGTTCGTAGACATATAGAAATGCGGTCGGGGTTAAAAATATAATTAAAAATTTTGTTTTTAACAATTGAAATAAGTATTATATTGTTTCATGAACAGCTATGTAATCTATTAATATTTTTTATTATACATTTTGTTACTTACATTAATATTTGAAAACATATAGACGACGAAATATTTTTTGATAAATTATTAAGTTGGATAAATAAGTAAGGATGCCCGCCAAAAGTTCGATGTTATATCACCGGCAAATGGCAATCTCGTTAAAATCCACGACGAAATCCCGCAATAGGGTTTTCCTGTCGTTCTTTATTATATAGACATCATTTGGACTTGTGAAGTAAAATTTAGAAGAATATTTATAATGCTATAATCCTTGTTTATCTATACAGCTTTTACATATCAAAGTTGATTCTAAGAGTTTCTTGTATTGAATACTATTTTACTTTATATCGTGTTAAGTTATTTTGTCCACTTTTAAAAAGGTCTATCGTTAAGGGTGTAACGTCTTCAAACAGGATCCCCTTATCGCGCACACTACGAATAATGTCGTCCTTGGTGGTTGGCTAATGGCCTTCACGAGACCACTTAGATACGCAAATGAGCTTTGAAAACACATCTAAGTGTAAATACTACTCAAATATTTCTTATTATCGTTGACTACATTAAATTGACAAAAATCGTTAAGTATTTCTCTATTTTTTTAAGTTCTATTTATTGCGTTAAATATAAAAAATACATAAATAGAGAATCTAACACTATAATACAAAAAACAAGCTTAGTTATATCACTGTCCACCAAAAACGAACTTACTGGGGCGTTAGTGTTCTTAGTTGATTGGCAGTTGTTAAATCGAGCTTCGTATTTTTAGGGTTTGTTGGGTAAGTATACACAGAAATTATTAAAGTTTGCGGATTAGAAATTCCTCTGTGACCCATTTCATCTCTTGGGCTTTACAATGTCTCATCTTCAGTCAGGATGTGTCAAGCTTAATCTGTGTCAAAAACTTAAATCGTAATTTAATGTAAATAATAACATAAATAACAACGCGAGTGAGTATGTTAAGATATTATAGATATTTTTGAAACACACCTGCTTGAAAGTCGCTGGCCGTCCTTCAGACAATTTAATTTGATTTCACGTCAAAAGTGTGTAGTTATTTCTGTCCACTGACAAAACAATCTCGGTCTGTTTCTACCTTAGCCTCTGTAACAATGGCTGGTGTGTTGGAGTTTTTGATAAGAATAACTTTCCATTTTATTATGTAGGATTACAACTAGTAAATGTATTATAAAATAAAACTCTGTTTAATGGACGTTTGGGTTCCGTTTCTCAATGATTATTAGTTTAATATGAGAATATTATTCAAATATCAAAACTCAATGTAATATAATATATCCAGATTAATTTTACAGTAATAATGTCGAACATGGTTGTTTATATAATAATAAAACAGTTAAATTAAAATAATCCTGTGCATTCTAAATGGCCCAAGTAATTTATTCATATCAAAAGATGTTTATAGTTGTAACAATGCAGAAAGCCGACAATGTGGCGCCCGCCCAGCTGTAAATGAGGTGCGCGTTAATATACTACTCGGATATAGACATTATCTTTCTCATAACTTTATGTTAGTTATATCACAACTTCGAGTTCTCCATATCATTCTTACTTGGTATATAACTTACTTATGTAAATTAAGAAGTTATATGTATATGCTTATGTAATTAGTCAAAATATATAATACTTTTATTGCAATAGATTTCAATGATTATTGAACTATGTTTATAGTTAGTTCAACTTAATCTTCAAAATGTTATTGATGTATGACGAAAATAAAACTTGCTCCTCTGTCTAAAGAGAGTCTACCCGATGTAAGACGTTGAGATAAAATTGCAGAATTGCGGTAAAAGTTGTGCTGTAATATTTTCCTCGGTGTCCCATACATACCT
The DNA here is from genome assembly GCA_018230445.1 of Heliconius hewitsoni. Lineage (NCBI taxonomy): Eukaryota > Metazoa > Arthropoda > Insecta > Lepidoptera > Nymphalidae > Heliconius > Heliconius hewitsoni. The sequence continues at coordinate 2,520 of DWAN01005542.1, forward strand.
CGCAAAGAAAATTTCATATTTTAACAAAACTACACGGAAACAAATGTTTATAACATAGTATTGTTATGTTGGTGTATCACATTTTGGAAAGTTTCATTTTAAATTAGGTGTTTTTTAGTCATATTTCTTTTAACATATTGTAATATTTTTTGCAAAAATTATTAATTTTATTCACAGCTATTTCTTAATTTCTAATTACTATATGACCGATATGTGCCTTCCATTTCTGTGTAAATTTAGTAGTAAGAATGTTTTTTATTCGTTTTCTAAAAAGTATAAGAATATGACCATTGTTTAAGCTTTAATATTAAAAAAAGAAAACCAAAAACAAACTAGGTTAATGTATTTGTATTCACTTTATATACGTCCACAAAATTGACCTCTTGTAAGAACTTACTCTCTCTCATATCCCTTATCATTATCTCTGAATACTTGTTCTATCTCAAATAATAATATAAATATTGACAATATTTGGATTTCGTGGTGCTAGTAAGCATAAGGATGGCGTTAGTTGATATTGCAGGAACTGCGTGCCGCTTATTTGTATGTAAGTGAGAGTCGCGCCAATGCAGAGGGGGTATCCAAGTCGCTCAGCGCAATTTTTCAACGTTTCGATTTCGTGTTTGGTTTGCCGATATGGCAACCGCAGTGCAGCCGCCGCTCACTCTCCCCGCACCTGCTCCCGCGCCGCGCCACCTACTGCAACTTTAATCCCGATCCGATATCGCACGAACGCGCTTCGACGCGACTCTATATTTCAATTAATTCGACCATCCATTCTCGGCGCGAGACTCCACATCGCTTAGCTACCCACCGCTCGCTGTCAAACGAGCACTTGACGTGACGTCGTATATATCGCGTCGTTTGACATTATTCCCATTTTGATCATATTCCACTACAATTTAAGTTCCATTTTTACAATTTCTATTTCGGCGAAAAGATACCTTAGATTTTATTAAATCAATTTTGCCTTGAAATAGCAATAACTTGTTCCATTTATAAATATACAATAAATAGTTGAATTGAATCTGAAACCGTCCACCGTAACAGTTATAAATTCTTTCGCCTTATAAGACAGCTCCGTATAGAATTTATCGGTTCATTTCTTATTCTTATTGCGAACGAGCGCTAGGGCGGCGCACGTGTCCGCTCCGCTGCTGAATCAACTTAACCCGCCTGCCGCTGCCTGTGCCGCAACCGAAGGAACTTAATTTGATTCCTATTGTATTTAGCTCCTCCCACGTTTGCACCTAATGACCGAAAAGTACGAAATAATCCTCTTTTTTTAGATAGATATAGCAATTTGATTTATTTTTAAATTCTACTAAAAAGCGCTCCATTAATTACGTTTTTATTCTTGTACCTTCAATAGAATATTAGTTTTAATCAATACTCTACATTGAATTATAAGTTTATATAAAATTGGCTTTAAGATTTATACATAAACCGTTGATGTATTAAACAATTTGTAGATTTTATAGGTAATAAGATATAGATTTTTAATCTACTTTGAGTGTAATCTATTTATAACGCATTAATCTCAGTTAGTAGTAGCGAGCATTTTGAAAGACTCTTATTATCTGTTAGTTATATTTTATTTTAAAATATTTATATTTAACTCAGATCAGCTCAGATCATATTGAAATTCGTTACAACTTTTACACAATTTTAATGTGACCGTGACTGTTGATAGCAGATAATATGAATTGTTTAACACTTAAAATTTTGATTGCGATTTATTGACAAAATATAACTTTTGATTTTAAAAGAATAAATTTAAATGTATATATTTATGAATGTATATATACATTTATTAGTATTAATGCCTTTGCTAATAAAATAAACAAGTTATTGACAATAATAGTACTTTTATAAGCAATATATTAAATATGCAATTTCATAATAAATAAAACAATATTTTTATGTCTCAAGGAAAAGCATAAAATGCGTAAAGTGTTATTTGTTATTAATACATATTGTAATGCTCAATACACGTCATACAATATCTAAGGTAATGTATTCGTATACGCCGAAAGTAACAGTACCCACCACTAAATTAGCAAAACAACAAACAACAAAGTTCTAAAATTCGATGGGATAAAGTTAACATAAAGTGGTAGCGTTTGCAAAAACCACAAGCAACTTTACACAGGGACGCTACATTGTAGAGACGACTGGCACCGCGGAGGCGCAAAGTAATTAGATAGCTGTTGTACCGTTCACTTGTTCAGCGCTTTTCCAATGAACGGTCGCTGCTCGCTCGTCCTCGTCCTCGTGTTTAATTGCAGCCCAAACCGTAACCGACAGCGGGCCGTTTTTGTCCAACCCCAATGAGACGAACCGCGTATCCTTTAATGATCCGCCACCCCGTCGCCGCCCCGAACAAACCTTCTGTTTACCCTCTTCTTTTATTAGATGTGTGCAAACTGTCACTGAGTCATCGTCTGAGTTTGTATAGCAGTGGCATTTTATTCGCGACTCGTCTCTCAGTCTATATTCGATAAATGAAGCATACTCAATATATCTTTAATCCCAGTTCAGATGCATACATAACACTTGCTGCATATGTATAAAATTTAACAGATACTTGCTTTTTAACAGAAACTTTGTAGTATGATTTTAATCTAATCAACCGGCGAGATATTTTATTACATAAGTTACCAAATACTCTATTCTTACTTAAGACTGCCATCTTTATCATAATTTTATAAGATTTCGTTCAGAAAAATAATCAAAATCAATGTCATAAATTATATACTTACAATCTGCATGCTCAACCAACTCTTGTGATTTACAGAGCGTCGCGATCATTAGTAGAAGCCAGAACAACAAATCAAAAATGGTCCTATTGTAATATTTAGTTTAATCACGTCATAATTGATCGATCGACGATCCATTGTGCTAATTCAGCACTCACGGTACGTAAACAAAACTCCGTTCCTCCAATCTATCCCGGCACTCGGTAGCGCCCGCATTCGGCCCCGCGTGAATAATTCACGTACTCTGAACGAGTCGCCCGGATCGGATGCCGCATGTAATTCCACATTTTCGCACCGACAGCCTTCCGAGCACGCATTTAAGTTTTTGCTCGCGACCCCCGCCCGACCTGTTCGCAGTTAATTTTCCACAAATTCAATTTTACAACCCATTCACTTAGAGAATGTTACGCAAATATTTAATTAATCTTTTGCTGCCTTTATGGGAATAAAAGGAGTATGTTTTTTTCTACACATTTATAATATAATTGTAACTAAATCGTATATTCTATTATTTTATCTAATGATGAGCCATAATATCTAATGATAATACACTAAAACACCATAGGAAATCTTGATTAAATTTGCTTATAATTGTAAGTTTTAATATAATCTTAGTATAGTACTGTAATAGGTCAAGAATACTGGTTATTTTGTCCGTAGTAGATAATTCGTTTGCAATAATATTTCAACATTGTGAAAGTAATTAATTAGACGTTGTAGATTATTTACCGAGTCGGCCAATAAGCTGACTTATAGCGTGGGAGGTAAAAGCTCAACTTTAGTGCGCCCGTAACGTCATGCAATAACCATTTGTCATCATCTCCATATTTGCCATTTATCCCAAGAATTACCACGATAAGGTGTAATTATTTATAGTCAAGTAACATTTTGATTTTGAACATCAATAATATTCAAATTTAGATTTTGGTTTGAAATTGGGGTAATATGCGTGTTTTGACTGCATTTGTATTTCCATTACGACTTGATCTAAAAATAAATGTCAAAATATTTTAATATTTTCACATTTATGGATCATAAAACGTTGTTGCACTTAGACGCTTTCAGTGGAGGTGTCAAACACTACTCGCCTCAGTATTTTCTTGCTTGTCACTGTCGGCGCGCGCTCCCGTAGCATTTATATTTTTATGCTAAAAAATAGACCGTGACGCAGTGAAATTCTTATAAAGGACGACATGAAGGTTTCCATTGGCGTCCATCAAACATTGCTCCCAAGGTAACTTGTTCGAAGTCTCAAAACAAAGAGGTGCAGTTTCGAAACAATCAAATTAATTTTCCTCGTTGTTGTTTAATTAGCGCCGACTCTTGGATGGCTGGGTGGGTGCCGGGCGGCCGGGCGGCCGGTGTTTATCATCGGAAACAATCGCAACCATCCGAGCCCCGCGCCCCGCCGCCCCGCACCTCACACCGCTTCCGCGAAACCTATTATTATACAAGTCAAGACTACACCACAATCATTTTAATTCGTCACTTTCTGTGACTTTATTATACTTTGAAAACAATTATCACTACGAAGAGATAAAAAATATAAAAAAATATGAAAAAAAATGTTACAAGTAATGATATCACATATTTAAGCATATCTGTAGTGTAAGCATTAGTTTTACACGAAGGCTCTTCAAAGTGAGTGAAGTTTAAATTAGGGAAAGTAAAGCGTATTAGTCTACTAAAAAATATGAAACAGTACACTTTGTGTGAAGCCTTATATAGTTAATCTGAAGCCGTATCTAATTAAATTGTAGCCGTAGGTGCCCCGGTATCGTCCATTCCTCGTCCAGCGGCTTACCTGTACGGACTTTACCAGTTATTCTTCTGTCACACGTAATTATATTTAAAAAAAAATGTGTTAATTCTTCATTTCGCTTTGGAACTCTCATTCAGGTGAGACATTTAACTATTTTACACATTTTCCACAGTAAAATTAATGTAACATTTAAAATAAAACGTATCACACGTACTCGCTAATGCAATTAAGCTAATTAAATTTTCTAAAAGGGTTGTTTTAAATATTTTTATCTAGCGTTTTCTTCTTTATAATTAAAATAATATTCTTAAATTTATTTTTCGTTGATAGCAGTTCATACTATATTTTGCTAAAAATTCTTTTTAGTAATTTATTAGCATATCGTGTAATGTTATGTTAGTAAGAATTGTGAAGTTGAAAATTTAAAAGTAACAGTAAACATACTAGACATTTTTCTGTTTAAATCCAAAAGTATTTTTGTATAAAAAAATTGATTTGTTCGTACGGACACCGTAATTTATACATGACCGCATTCTGTCCCATGTAGAAACCCTGTTAGTCCGCTACTAATTCTCTACGACGACGCTTGTAAGTGCTCACCCTTATATTAAGGGGAAATAATATTCTCCCCAGACGATAATTGCGTTTCTTCATTTTCATTACTTTTATGGTTTAGTATATGAAGAATTATAGTGTATTCCTATTCTTAATGCATGCTGTTTGAGGGGATCGACGCAAGTCCCCGGCCGTGCCCGGCACGATCTGCACCTTTGACCTAAAGGTGTCATAATTTTTGGACCCATGTCACTAGCTTTAATACGTATTTAAATGTGTAATTTACCTTATGCTGGATAGAGCGTGGTGAAGCTAAACAAACTATTTTTAGTAACCTATTACCAAATATTTTTAATATAACCCAGCTGATGTGAGAACTGTGTTTACGAAAACGTTATTATAGGAGAAGTATAAACGATCCAAAGCGACATTTCAATATCATCAACTTCTATATCATTTTTTAAACTATTTAACATAAAAAGTTAAACTCCATGTAGATATATTGATAAAATCAAAATTGCTTTTCAACGATAAATCTATATTTATCGATGTTACACGTTCAGCGTGTTGTTCGGCAAAATATCGAGTTTGCGATTTGATATGGCGCTTTATCACGTCAGTTTTGCATAATGTATAAAATATATGTATGTTACTGTAGCGCGAGCGTATAAAGTAACTTAACATATTGCTAGTTTATTTCGTCGACGTACTTTAGTACGGCTCGGCTCCGAGACTCATATTTGTAACGCGGCCGTGCTATTAATAGCCGCGATAGCAGGTAGCCCGCGGCATAACACGTTATTTGGAAAATCCGGAGGATAATGGGAAGCGTTGTGAGGCAGTTCACAATATGCAGCATGACTCGGAGACTGCCCCATGTCGTGGTTGTAGGCACACTCGTCTAATTTTTTAAACCAAACACAGCAGATTACAAGTTAGCATTTAATTTCAATTATGAATCATTTAAAGATTTTCCTAGGACAGTTCTTTAAATTTGTTTTTGTAAATTAATTTGAAATAATTTTCATTACATTTTTATAATTTCTACAACATTCTTTATTTTTAGTAAGTCACTATTTTGTTTTGCATGTAAATATGGCATTACATATTAAACTAAAACATTTCTACAATATCCATCGATAATAATGTCTCATTCAAATTAAATTCAATTCTTTATTTTAAAGTAAATAAATATTCCAACTATAGCTGAAAATAAATTTATTAAATAATAAAATAAAATAATCCAAACTCAGTCCAAAAATGATAATAGTCAGTATCAGGTGGGCGTAGGAGGGTAGAGAGGGGGAGTGGGGGGTCGTCGCGTGCCTGATGTATGCGCCGCCGCCGCGCTGCCGCCGCGTCGCCAGACCCGCCGGCGCCGCGACGCCGTCCCACAATGCAGATATCGTGCACCGCCACCGCAACCCTAGCGCTTTCACCGTTTACGTCCACGCGAATCTAGATCCCTATCGTGTTGCTTGCCAAAAACACTATTTTATAGCTCCAGGAAATCGTTACTCAAGACGGGAATGCTTCGTGTAACCCCATTAACCGTCTATCTACCCGGGTCAGTACAAGAATAACAATTTCGTTATAAAATCCAATAGAACCCACATGATTTTATTATATTTTACATGAACTGTTTAATCATCGTCAACCACTTCCGAGCGGGGCCCTGATTGATGCGTGGCGTAATGACGCGATAAACTATTTCCTTCACATTTCCCATACTCAATAAAATACCAAATATGCTTATTTATATGTTCGCCTTCGTGTCAGTGTATTTGGGGCTTTGTCAATACGCCCGTAGTATCGACTAAACTTGAAAGACCGTCATTTGTCAAGATTATGAATGTTTGGGGATTGAGATATGAAAAGCCGTTATTGTTTAGAATTTTTTTTTTCCTTTTTATGATGATAATATTACAATTTTTAGGTCTATGTATATTTTATGCAGATTTTTTTATGGAATCTATAGATCTAATATTATACAAGCTAATTGAGTACATTATACCATAGATATTGATAATCGTATTTAAGATAAGTATTTATTATACTTCATAAAAAAAATATAATTTAGTAAAACAATTTATTGTAAGACGTAAAACGACACCTTTAGTATTTGTGCTACAAATATATAAGCTTTATATATTTTGAATGTTTACGTACAAAATGATAAAGAAAAACAATGAACGCTGAGAAAACTGTGTTATATGTAAGTGTCTAATCAATAAGTCTAAATTGCGAATAATGGCAGTAATATACCATGAGAGCAAACATTTTGGCGCTATTAATCTGGCAGCCTCGTGCTATACCGGGACGCTGGAGGCGGCACATTTATTTTATGTGCCGGCAATGTTACATACGCCATAAAAGTCGTTAGGACGGCGTAACGTCTCGCCAGCGTCTTGGCCGCTGTAATTACGGGTGCCTATATGCTCTCTATACATATAGCGGCGCCCGGCACCGCCTGCGATCTGCCTAGCGCCCTTAACCTTACTTCACGTTGGGCCCCCGTTTCAACACGACATGAAGCAATAACACTCTCACACCTTCTGATGCACTGTTCGTACTCGTACATAACGCCCTTTATTGGGTACTGTAAATTTAAGACACGTTTCGACTTACAAACAAAATTGATTTCAAATATTTTAATATGTGCCTATAAATTACTGGAAAAACTCATATAAAATATATAAACTCAAACTTAGAAACTATCGTAGTGTATACAAAATCTTAGTTAATTTCTTGTCTTATTAAACTAGCAACCTGTAACTTCTCCAAAATAGGAAAGTTAGACCAAATCAACTTCTCATTTGTTGTCTAGTAAGCTACCGTTACCATTTTCATTGTTATGTACATTACAATCCAAAAGTATTCATCGGTTGGGGGAGCACGAACGAAAGTAGAATATAAAGAAGCTGCTGCCTGCCGTCGTAAATCAGGGCGTTAATAACTCGACTGTGTAAAGAAAATTGATTTATGCTAACATGTTTACTAAGTTCTCGGGTTTTAGTGAACCAAATACGATGGTGGCGTCGGAAACAATGCCGTCAGTTACAATATACATTAAATCTATTAATCTAATTTTGTGCTCTGGCAATACTTACTCGTATTAAAATTAATATAGAAAATTATTTATTTTCTAAACCCCAAGGCATTTTACGACGATTGGTTTGTCAAATAAATAAGAAAATTTTAACGGCACATGTATAGAAGACGTGGAAGTGCTGTTACCTCTGGGGTCGAGACTACAAGTTCGCGCATTAAACAACTCCGGGACATTAGCCGCTTGCAAGATGCCGCCCGAGATCATAATTAAGTGCCGCCCAATTTATCGGTCCGACCCGCACCCCGAAAACTCCCCTTAAACTTCCCTTATCGTTACCTACTAAAAGCTCTTTATTTTGTAGTTAGTCCGCCTCGCAATTATCGCCTTTTATCTTCTGTAACACAGCACGGATGGATCAGAAGTCTCTGAGAGTAGAGTTGCGAATAGTCATTTAGGTGACAATGCAACTTATATTTAATTTGCTAAAGACCAAAAATAAGCAAGACATATTGATTGAA
>DWAN01005543.1:0-11165 GCA_018230445.1 Heliconius hewitsoni
AATTTAAGTAAATATTTCATCTTCTCGAGTGGGGATCGAACCCACAACCAATCGGGTTTACAGTCACATTTCGTGCCGCTGCGCCACGACTGGCTCAATTCAATAACTTTTTGTTGTTATTATTTAAACAGTTTTTAACAAAATAATAATTAAATCATGAATATAAATCAATAAAAACATACACGAATCATAAATGCAAATGTTAACGTTTATTGTAATTAATTGTAGCTATATTTTATAAATTCTAATTTTTTCGTGTATTTAAGTATTATAATATAATATTTATGCATTATTTTTTTTTATTTTTAGGCCTCACAATTCTGTATGTAACCTACAACATAAGGGTTGCGTGAACACGGCATATAACTGTAAGTGGGTCGACACGATCGGTCAGCCGAAATAATTTGTTTACTGCACGATAGCACGCGAAACCTAGATATTGACTAAACAATGAAATTTACATATCAATCACATATATATATATATATATATATATATATATATTATATGTAACGTTACATTTACGTAATGTTTTTGTTCAATATAATAACTTTTATTGTAGTAAACGCCATTGTAGAGCGGTTACTGTAGTAGTTATGTAAAATGTTCATGTTTTTCTCTAAGTGGAATGTAGAGAACTCTATCAGTTTCTTCTAAACTTAAAAGATTTGATTCATCCCTTAGGTATGGAATCCATCCATCGAATGTAATATTTATCTATGTTAAATTCAATACAACCACCTCAATAGAATAAAAATGTCATTTGTAATTGGTTTAGTTTATAGAATTAAATACAATTTAATATACTTCTTATACACGTAGAACTTTTCAAATACTAATACTGTTAATTCTCTACGTGACATAATCTTATATTTTTAAGCAATTTAAATAATTTAACACGAAAAATAACACACATTGTTTTAAGTAAAAATCAAGATCCAAAGTAAACGATTCTCACTAATTAGAAACATATATCTCAGATAACCTAGAAAAATCATGTTTTTAAATTGTGAAATTGTAGAGTCAAATAGATTTTTCTTTTCTAACTAATTTTAAAATAAACCTGTTGTTATTGGGCAATAATTAATGTTGTTTATAGTTATTATAATAAAAGTTCAGTTAAAATATGATGACGCAATGGATGTGGGTTGGGTTTGATTTTATTGGATTTTGGAGTATATTTATGTTCTTTAAATATTTACGCCAAATCCGTGATAATAGGTAGATGGAACCTGGTATTAATACACTCCAATTCCCAATTTTATGTCAGCTGGCGGATCTTAACGTCGCGCTTTGTCTTGTTCTTAGAGTATCTCCTATACTTGGGTGAATGGCGTTTACAGCCAGACTCTATTGTATTTATAATATAAATAGCCGTTTAAAACAAAGTATCCGTAAGGTTCCTGCTTAAAATATTTAGCAAACGTTTTGGCAGAGAGTACGGTATAGAGTTATATTTCGGTAGACTCTCTCTGCTTGAACTGTAAAATTGAAAGATGTTTATTATTTATTTTTACATTTTTAAAATTTTGTTACACTAAGGAAAAAAATGTTTACTAAAAATGTAAAAGCTTAAAAATGTAAAAGTGTTATTCCACACTTTGTGTAGAACACTTTAAACTCTTGCCAAACGAAAATTCTAAGTAATTATCTTTGGGTAGCTGAAATTTGTAAAAATCTCACTACAAAGATTCTAACAACATAAATAAATTGTTGGTCAGAGCGATTGGACAATTTTCAAAGAGGCGCGGGTTTAAATCCCGCTGCGCTCAATTTTTTATACGTTTTTTTTTTTCAATAAGTATGTTTGTTATTTTCTTAATTCATCTTTATTATTCTTAGCAACGTCTATTAAAAATAATATAATTTTTGAATAGGCATATAAAAATTTGTAATTTTAATTTTCTATCAGTAAAATTTAATAGAGCAGTCTATTAATTAAATTTGCAAAAAAGTATAATTAATTTTAGTTCCATTTCGTTACCAAGCCTTCAGTATAAATAATATCTTATGTTTTGTTTAGAAACAAAAGTGTATGTCGAAAAAATGTTTAGTGAGCTCGTTGAAGTCTTTTTAAGGACGAACATTGCACTTTTTCTTATAACGCATTATCTCAATAAAAAAAATACATTTATTGAGATAATGCAATAAAATTAAAAAACTATAGAATTAAATGCATTTGAGTCATATTTACATATTTTTTTATTATTATGCTTATAAAATAAGTTAAGCATAATTATACTTCTATTACCATGAAGTAAAAAGTGAGCCATTGTTTGTAAGTTTTATAATATTAATAATTTGTTTTTTAACGTAATAAAAAAGAAAATTATATGTTTGAATACAATAATCATATAAATACTTATAATATATACACTGTGCGCCACGACAGCCTCGTTTAAGCTTCACATATTGCTATAAAACATCTCTACTATAACAACATTTCGGACGATTAGAAAAGAGTTAACGAATTTATAATATACTTTAAACAGGTATATAAAAAATCGTATAAATAAGAAATATTTACGACAATGTCTCGTAAAAGTTGTCATATAACAACATTAACGGTGATGGACTGTGACAATGAACCTTCGCAAAATATTTGTCTTTTGACGACACATCTTCAAAATAAAATTCTGTTAAATATTCATATGTATTTGTAAGAACTCTTATAGTTAACTAAAATTTTTTTTATTATTTAAAGATTTTTTTCAAGCCAATCGTAACGGAGGGGCACAAATGTGTGACTGTAAACGCGACTGGCCCACGATCTACAAGGTTCGATCCCCACTTGAGGAAATGAAATATTTATCTAAATGTACATTTTCAGTTCTTCGCTCTTGTATCGAGGCAAAGCGTGACGTGCGTGCGAGCGTGTGGAACTCAAGTTCCACCACTCAATACACAACGCCTCCAGAATTCGGTGGAAAATAGGGACCGGAGAGTCTTAACACTAGGCTTACTCTGCTAAGCCTGCTTTGATTTTATTTTTATCAAGTTTGTTTGAGGCCAAACTTGGCGCAGGGGCTAAAGCGTCGGGTTATGGATTTCGTCGCTCTGGTTAGCTTCCTAGCATTGCATCCAATGCCTCCAGAGTTCATCGGAAAGTGAGAAACGGAAGTGTCATAATGAATCAGCACTAGGTCCCCAGGTACCTTCTGCCTACCATGATCACACAGCATGAAGCTAAAAAAATGTCTTCTGAAGGTAGATAAGAAGAACCTAGTTCAAGATATTATGTGTTGTACGATAGAACTTAACTGCGCTGCCTCCCCAAAATAAATTTCAAACTCATTATAATAAATTAATATTATTTATTTAAAATAATAATATACAATTTTTTGTCATGAATGCATATTCATATAAAGATATTAGCCTAGTGATGCCATCGTTGCCCAATTGCCAATGAGAGCATGTCTAACTGAACGCGACGGTTGTGACTTCAAAACTTCCGATCTTGTTTGGGGAAGTATTAATATTTTTGACTATATTTACTCTACAATGCCATTAAAAATGTTATATAATTTACAAAAATAAGAAATCACAATTGTACGGTATACTACGGTATAATGACTTTTTTTACGGTTTACGAATTTCCCGCAAAACATTGCAAACAGAAAGAAAGAAAAAGAAAGTTCTCTGCTTTCCATCTGGGTTTGAAACATTAATGAAACTCTATACCATACTTTGTTCAAGTACGTTAGCATATTCATTCCCCCGAGTGGGAATCGAATCCATAAGCGTCGCGTTTACTTGTGCCCCTGCTACGCCATAACACTCGACGGCCTCAAAGAATCAGGTTGTAACCCAATGATATTTGTTTAAATTTAAAATAGGTTTTTTGAGCAGAAAGTTGAAGTTGAACAAAATTTGAAATTTAAAACTTTGAATTTAGGGTTTAAAACGAATTTGGAGAGCAAAATGATTGTTTTGTTGTGAAAAAATGGGAAAAATAATGTATGAATTTGATAAAGTATAAAGTTGTTAATTTAGTGCGTTAAATTATGAAATTGGTGAAAAAATAAAAAACCAATACATATGTAGAGTATATAATTAAACACAAAAAAACAAATTTGAAAATAATATATTTTTTTTGTTAGTAAGGTTTACTGACAAAAATAAATAATGTTTGGTTATTCATTTTGTTTTTCCGGTTTTCTTACTGCGTCACCATGTTAGATTGGATTGACTTGATAAAGCGTTTATGACATTTGAGATTTAAAAGATAGGGTGAAGGAAAAATATTTACAAAATTTTGCCTCAACCTAGAAGCGTTTTATGGGTTGTAGGTTCCAATCTCAGTCGGAGGAATATTTAGATTTGATGTAATTGTGGGAACCAAGTGTCAAAGAAGAAGTGAGATATTTTTAGTTTTTAGTTTAGATCTTAGGTAGAGGTAAGGTATAAATTACACATTTATTACCAAAGCTAAAGATATCTATATCCCTATAGATATCATTCTTTGTTAATATCAAATTACATAAAAGCTTTTAAGCTTATTAAATATAGTCCGTGCAGTTTGAGAAAAATCTGAACAAAGTATTGACCTTTTGAAGATGATAAATTATTTCTAAATTAAACAATACAAAAATAAATTAAATCTAAATGCATTATATATATATATATATATATTAGTATTCAAAATGTTTAAATAAATAAACATGCAACTAAAATTATAAAGCTAACTAGTTCATCTAACAAAGGAAACAATAAAAAAAATATACATGAACTATTAATTAAGAACATTATACAAATATGAAAAAAATAATTCAGTATTGATTTTTAATAAAAAAAAATATATGTTTAAGTACAGGATAAAGAAAAAAAATAGGTACCGTTTTCAAAAAACCATACGTCCCCACTCTCTAAAAGCGAATGTTTACTGCGTGAGGTTACCCGAATAGCATTCAGTCGTCGATACGCCGTCGCCTGCGCAGTTGGTGTCGCGCGGCATTAGTTTTCCAGCCACGGAAAAATTGTGTCGCGAGTGTCGGACACTATATACCTGTGCTAGAGCAGTGTCTGACTGTGTATCATGGATTATGTGTTTGGCTCCTAAGTGTCGTTGTGATTTTCTTTACTGCAGCACTCCAGGCCCACCCCTTCGCTGCTGACTTCCTTAAAACGTAAGATATTTAACTTTTACCTGTATTCACCTCACGGCCTTCTAAAAGTTAAAAATAAATAGTAAAAGTTCGAGCGTTCAGGTTTTTTTTATTATTAAAAAATATATTGTGTAACGATTGAATAAGCGTAGGTATTTTGAAACTGAAAGTATTACGAAAGACAGTCGGGATATCTGTCCGTCATAGGCGCTAATGTGGTTATTAGACACTGAATGTCGCTAGCATTTAACACGTTCGCGTGACAGCAATAGGTGTTGTCACTTTAGTAGCTGTATAGTGTCAGAAGTAGAGGCTAGAGCACCTAGAGTCGTGAAAAATTAATGTTTTACATAGAAATTGTGTCGAAAACTTTAATTATAATTATTCATCTTTCGTATCATATACATAATCGGTAATGGTTACTAATTAAATAATATGTATATGAATATTATATAAGATAATGTGATTTTAAAAATAATTTGTGCATAACAGTAATTGTCGTTATTAAATAGTTACCAGTTCGGACACTTGGGAAAACAACACACAATAATTTATTTCATTCAGTTTAAATATATTTATGTATATAATTCTTATTTTTTTTAAACGAATCGTATATTAATGTGTATTCGAGTTGTCGTCAATATATAATTTAATATCGATTCTTGAGCCAATAAACCAGTAACGCCACCTTTGAACTATAAAGGTCTCAAATATATTTTTTCTTTTTTTTTATATTTTAAAATGCAGCCGTAGTACATAAATGAAACCTAGTAATTCTTTACAGTTATGTTAAATGTGATATGATAAAAAAAAATAACAATGGATTAATTAAATTTTCAATAAAAAATACACTTCATTTGGAAATATTCCAATATTAAAATAATAATGCCTTGAAAGTTTCACTAAAGCATAATTTAATGTTTTGGCATACTCTATACTAATATCATAAAGCTAAAAAATATGTTTAATTGAATTTAAAAATAATATATTTTCAATATATTTATATATTGATAACGATACCATTAAGGTAACAATATAGTTTCAAAAAGCAGAAGAGATCGTGAGTACAATGCAAAAATGTAGTTACTTAAATTTCATCAAACGTACAAAGCTGTAGGTGAAACTAGTATACTATACTATACACAAAAATATATCAACAAAATTGTCTATCGAACACGGAACACATTATTACACTATATCTATAAAACTAAAAGTGTGCTTGACAGATCCAGTATTGAAACGAGTTTTTTTATTATTATTTCATCTGCGTGTGATATTTGCGAACTCCATTTATAGTTTCGCTATATTTAAGTTCTTTTTTCCGCAAAACACTGCTTAAATAAAATAACGAAAAAAAAAACATAAAGAGGCTGATCCAAAAGTAATTGTAAGTACTTGAATTCTCATTTTTTTACGGTAATGTCCAAATAGTGCTGGCTCTTTCGTAAAATCCATAGTATTTTCATACTTTTAAGTTGACTTTTACAGTAAGAAATAGTAAATAGAAATTAAATTGAAACGTTGCGTAATTATAAATAATAAACAAAGATTGATTGGCTCCGTCCCATTTATGCGTGAGATTACAATTATTAAACAATGCAATCGGTTTGCAAATGGATGCTTTTTTTGTTAGAAATTCAATATTGCCAACAGAGTAATTGTAAAATAATAATAAAAAAAACTATATAAAACAAGCTTAAGGTCGAATTTGAAAGGCTTTTTTCAAATCGAACGCTTATATAAATATTTGAGTACCGGGCGTCATGCGGATTTGGCTGTTTGGTCGCCGTTACATCATCCTTAATGGGGTATAAATTATATTTTTAACCTGTCACGTAATTAATAAGTCAGTTGACAGGCATTATTATTATTCAATTATTAATATTATTATTATAGGCCGTCGTGGCGGAGTGGCACAAGCGTGTGACTGTAGACGCTACGGTTGTGGGTGCAATTTCCACTCGGGGGAAAGTAATATTATTTATTAATATTTTATTTTCCTTGCTTTGCTGACAAGGTGGAGCGTGGATAAATAAAATATATATAAAAAAATAGATTATACGTGAGTTTAGGTTCAATGTGTGATTTAGAAAAAAAAAGACATTTTTGTATAATTGTGTTAGGTTGAATAGGTCATATGTCATTGCTTCCTTAGTGGCGTCCGAGATAAAAATAACTCGTCTAACAGCTTAAACTGATAAGAGATGATATTTTTATTTTGTTATTTACGTATGATAAATAATTAAGACTTCTTTCTAAATTTAATTCTTTCTAAATTTAATAATGTATACATGCATTAGTTTTATACATATGCAACGGTCGAAAATCGATCGGTAATTCACTTCCTATGACAAAAATGTAGTAACTGCTAACACGTGATTTAATTTCATAATATTTATATCACGGAAGCCGTGCGTCGAATTGGATTTGTAAAAAGGAATAAAATAAAATTATAATTATAATTTTATAGTTAATTCAATAAAGATTAACAAAAGTTATGTTATATTACATATCTATATTAGTACAACTAACACGCACACGGTTGTCTGACCCCAACAAGATACAGTATATAGTAGCCGATAAAAATAACGATTAAATATATTATTTTTATAATAAACTAACATCCAAAATAGAAACGATATTGTTATCGTAAACGTTTGACTCGAACTTACTTTACTTACTAAGCAAACTTTCAGTTACTGACATATGACTATTTGTACAGTACAGTCAAACAGTTGTGGTAGCTCTGTTGTCTCTGTTTTCTGAACTTTTACGCGTTGTGTACTTAGTAAGAAAGAAAAAAGTAATAAAAAATCCTAAAAACAAGTCTGGCGCAGCTATGTACAGCTAACTGCAAAGCGGCCACGATTCATCGACCGTACTGTACTTTGTTTAATAAGTTTTACACAAGACAAAGCACAAGTTTACCTCGCTAAAGTCTATCGTCCAAGTCGAGTAAAATATTTTTGTTACAATCTATCGACAAAGTGGGTTATGGTCAAGGCGATTTTCGGTTTTATATTTTACCTTGCAATATAAGATCGAAATGTAGAGCAGTTTTAAATTCTTGAATTTACATTTAAAATCAAGATTTTACCGTATTCGGGCTTGTGTCATATTAAAACGCTCGCGTGGTGCAATGGGACATCGTCTTATTGTAAAGGTGACGGTTATGGGTTTGATATCCGCTCGGGGGAATGAATAAATGATTTTTATTTTCATGCACCAACGCATCACCACGTAATTTCTTGGTAATTGGGTGCCCAAATCGAAAGCCAAATGAAAAAAACGCATTAAAATGTTATTTACTTATGGTCTTATTTTCCATTGCATTTTTATAATATTTACTAATAATATTTTTTTCCCATAATGTAAATGCGTTATCATAAAGCAAATATATGCACCTATATACTTATTATAGAACAGTAGTATAGTAGAAATAGTATTGAAAAAAAGTGGTCATTCACTAGATTGTTTCAGATAATTTTTAATGGGATAATTAATTAATTATTTAAAACAACAAAACTAAAATAATTTGCTTTCTGATCGTCGACTATAGAATATAGGAACAAGATTTCTTTAATATTTTTTTTTAAATTTGCTCATACAGAATTGACTACTTAACCAACGACGATGATAAAAAAAAGACACAAAGTAACAAATAAAACCATACGTCATGTTCAAAATAACATTAATTAAAAATCGATTAAAAATTAGTTTTCAATAATATGTATGAAAAAAATATGAATTTCTTAAATATAAACAAACACAAGGTGTATTTGATGTATAATTTGTTAATAAATTTAACTTATATATTGTCTAATTTACATTACTATACACAAATTAATGTGAACTAGTAACTACATTGGGCATTGCTTATGTCTTGTCAACAGTCGAGAGTATTAACATATTATGGACATGCTTCCGTCTTACAGGAGATCTCAGGAGGAGTCTTACAGGAGGGCTTTGGCATTAGGGGTTTTAAATATTTTGTTCAATATAAAGTAATTTTGTAGTACATGCGATGTACAGGAAAAGACGCGATAAGAATTAATGTTTTTCTAGGTTCAATTAAAAGAAACATTAGACAAACTAATCTATACTAAAGAATTTAGTGGTTTCTTCGCCTAGTAGTTTATTTATTACAATCAATGATTAAATCACGCTGTTTAATCGAATATTTGAAACGTTAATTTATTAACATCGATTTCTTAGGTTCAATTCAAGAAGATATATTACAATATCTATTAATATATTGTAATTTAGTAATTATATTAAAGCAATCAAATTTCAAATTAAAACGAATAAATCTAAGATATTACAGATAATTTAGAGATATATATCAGTTAATTTAATTCCTTGGCCCTATTTTGAGTTATAAGTTTAAGTTCTACGTTGCAAATTAATTTTATGAACACTTTTTTGGATTTTCTTAGTCATGTATATATGTCTAAGGATGTGTTGAGGCCGGTCATGGCACAGGGGCACAAAGTGTGACTGTAAAATTGATTCGCTGTGGGTTCGATTATCACTCGAGGAAGTGAAATATTTTTTTACATTTATATTTTCATTTCTTTGCTCTGGTGTCCAGGCAAAGCACGGCGTTGAGTTCCGCCACTCAGCACGCAATGCCTACAGAATTCGGCGGAAAGTGGGGAACGGAGTGTCTAAACACCAGGTTCCCTCTGCCTTACCTGCTGTGTGCGGGATACAGTGTGAAGCTGGTTTAATTTTATGTCTATATATATGTCTATGTCAAAAAGATGGCAATGTTAATAGTGATAACTTATATGTAAATGAAACAATCAACAGCAATATACTATTATAGCATAGAAAATAAATAGAGTGATTTTTTTTAACTTCGTTTAACGTACAGCAACATAGACAAAAAGAAAATCTGATGTTAAAACATTCCTATTTTCAATTTCCGCGTAAATTCCAGCCATGGTCGCCATGCGTGTTGGGTGACGAAACTATATTCGGTGCTATGTCATATCGGAGCACACGAGAGCAATTAAAAATAATTTATATATAATCGTTTCTTTCACTACGTTCCCTCTGCCTACCCTGCAGTCTGCGGGATACAGCGTGAAGCTGATTTGATTTGATTTTTTTTATATATAATCGTTTCTCCGAGAGGAGAATAATATTTCGAATGCAGTTGTAAATACGATACGTGATTGATATCATCCATTATCTCTTATTAAAAAAATATCTGTGATACATACTCATCAGATCGCGATATCACACGTAGAGTTGATAAGCAGGAGCCAGGAGGTCATATCTTTGTTACAAATATAACAATGAGGCTGTGGGTTCAATTGTCGATGGAATGTTTTTTTTTCTCGTTCTGGCTACGAGATAAAATGCAGGTTATAAAAAAGTCGTATTTCCTAGAGCTAGCTTTTGCAGAATGAATATTAACGTTCTTAATATATCTTCTCTATATATACGGTATACAAGATATACATATACGAGAAAGGACACTTTGAAAAATCTATTTAAATTGTGATATATTATCACAATTTAAATAGATTTTGTCACTATTTCGAAAACCTATAATATCAATAGCATCGTATTTACATCAATCTTTTGTCATTTTATTACCTATATTTATGCAATACTCGAATGTTGCAAAATCCAGTCCATTTTGTTTAACTTACGCAAAATATCAAAATTTACCTACATAATATACAACATAGATTTGTATATTCTTACCAAACAAAAACTTGAACGTCGTAAGAAACCAGTTCCAAAGCAAATATTGAATTATAATTAACATAGTATACAAGTCCGTGGTCTATTGTGAAGTTAGTTCGCTGATAGCACCGTGATATTGAGCTCGATCTTAGAAAGCTATTTAGATTATCATTTATTATATCTGGTGGCTTAAGCTGCTTCATAATATTTTTAAAAGTATTTTATTAAAAATTATTAATGTGTATGAATAGGTATATATTAGAAACTAGTCGTGGCATAGGGGCACAAGTGTGTGATTATAAACGCGACTGGTTGTGGGTTCGATCTCCACTCGAAGAGATGAAATATTTACTTAAATTT
>DWAN01005544.1:0-11164 GCA_018230445.1 Heliconius hewitsoni
AAGGTTAAATGGCGTCAGATTAGAAAGATAAAAGTGGATCCAAATGTTATTAATCTATATGTAATTCATTACAAATATGATGTAAATTAAGCTTATTTCATGTCAATTTATTGATTTTCTATGATTTTATTAATATGATTGTGGTCGATATGCAAATACCAGAAATAGACAAAATAACGCTGAGGCTCTACAAAGTGCTTACACCAACGCCTTGCCAATAACGACAAAATAGCAAATAGTAATATAAATATTAGATTTCTTTCTGTGAACAGAATTTAATTCCTTTAAGATATCAAATTTTTTATAAAAATGTAATTCATACAGCATTAGGATATATGATTTCTGACGAAGAAAACTAAATAAAAAGACAGATTTTCTTACTTTGAAATTGTAGACTTTTACTATAATTTATTATAAGAAATGCTAAGATGGTAACCGCTTGTGATATTATTTAAATAATTCAAACATCAAGAAATTGAAAATTATAGGGGTAACATACATAGCTTTTTGTAGATTTACTCAAAGGACATAAGAATGATTTAGACATTTTGTCTTCTCTATTTCGATAAAGTTTGTTTGAGATTTAATTATTTGTAAACGATAAGGTACTATTAAGTATGTGAGACTTCTTTTAAATGCGTTCGATTATTGCGATAAAAATTAGCTTTATTATTTAGAACACTGAATTAGTACACGTTTCGGTTAACTATTAAAGGTTAAGGTTAAACATTATGTATGGTTGATTGCTTATGAAAAAAAAATTGTTAATTATCTACCTTAGTTTGTGCATTTCCTTCAGCATTACAGCTTTTTTATTATTTTTTATTGTTTTATTAGGTACCTGAATCTCATAACAATTTTAATATATCTGCACTTATCGGAAGCTACAACTTTATAATGGCGAAGTATTTTGAGACAACTGCAGTATTTTAGTGGCAATCATATCTACATGTATTGTATTGATGGAATTACTTATATATGATCAAAAAGAATAGTAATAACTCATTATATATATAAAATTATTTAAGGCTAAGTAAATACCGTGTTCCAAGTAGAAACGATACCGTACCGTACCGTCTACCGTATTTTTAAAACCAATAAGCTTATTAAAAATTAGCCTTTACTAAATAGTATATAATGTTACAACAATTAACTATTCCAAATTTGAGGAAGATAGCTTTATTATTGTAAAAGTTATTACATTATTTTCTTAAAAACGCTCTCCTCAAAACTAGTGATTTTGTAGATAGCCGTTTGCTCTTTGCTGCCGTCGATATCTTAGAGCACGCGGAAAATACTTCTTTTTTATGGAAAAGGCAAACGAGCGTTCTGGTCACCTGACGGTAAGTGATCAACGCCGCTCACGACCCCGTGCAACACCAGAGGAGCTACAGATGTGTTGCCGGCCTTTAATGTGGAAATAGACGAGCTTTTTGAAGACACCCATGTCATATCGACCTGGAAACACTGCCGTGGGTAGACCATTCCACTGTTCAGTGATGCGTAGAGGGAGGTTCCTATGAAACCGCACAGTAGTAGATTGCCACGTATCCAGGTGGTGTGGATTATATTTTAACTTGTGACGTACTGTGCGGTTAGAAAATTCGGCGGCAGGTAACAGGTCAAATAGTTCTTCAGAATACTCTCCATGATAAATGCGGTAGAGAACGCACAGCGACGTCTCTACGCAAAGCGAAAGTTTGAAGGCTTTCACAGATCATTGGGTCCCTAATGATTCGAACGGCTCTACGTTCTAAGAACATTCAAATATCCACTCAATACTCATACGTATAAAAAATATATCTCCATAGTATAAGCTATAATAGCTGAAAAAAAAATAAAAATATATTTTTTTTATCTACATTTTAGTTAAATAGTAATTAAGTAATTGAAATATAAAAAACAAAATTAATCAGCTTCACGCTGTATCCCGCACACAGCAGGGTAGGCAGAGGGAACCTAGTGTTAAGACGCTCCGTTCCCTACATTCCGCCGAATTTTGGAGGCGCAACTTAACGCCGCTCTTTGCCTCGTTACCAGAGCGAACAAATGGAAGTATAAATTTAAATAAATATTGAATTTTCTCGAGTGGGGATCAAACCAGTCACATCCTTATGCCCCTGGGTCCAAACAGCCTCCATTAAGTAATTGAAATATTAACAACAATACAAAATTTATCCAAACAAAAAACTTAAATCATTTCCACCATTACTAAAGACATACGAGCTTACTTTATTATTCAACGGGACTAATCCCAGTCCGTCTATCCGTCTGTAGGAAGGTTAGTTCGTTTATTTTTTATGCAACTACAATGCTTGATGCTCCCTCTGATGAAAATTTCAAAGAGATTTACAGATAGAGATAAATAAAATAAAGTATTTTTAACTTATTTAAAGTGTCATTCCATACTTAGGAAGGCAAATACTTTTTTAGACAACGTATAAAAATTGAATCGTAGCGGGATTTCAATTTGCGCCTATTGGTACCAGTCCAAGCGCTCTGATCACTAAGCCATACGTTGAGAACGTTAAGCTATGTCAAAATTCTTTTACGCTTTACGCTTTAGTAATATAAACTATTACTACTTATTTATATTGTTAGAATTAAAAGCGTTTTACATAGATTTACCCTCTTGTAGCTCGCTCTCAGGACAAAGACCTATCCTTTAAAGAAACGAAAGTAATTGGAGCCAATCATAGTAGTTTAACGCTGGATTTAGTATTAAGTAAATAAACCTACGCTGCACGCTGTATCCCGCATACAGCAGAAGAAGACTTAAGACTGTTAATACTGTCCCCATTTTCCGTCGATTTTTTTCTGTGGTCCGCGATGGTACTCAATACTGAGCATTTTGCCTTGGTGCCAGAGCGAAAAAAAAAATATTATTAAATAATATTTATTTTTCACAACCGTCGCGTAACAGTCACATCCTTGTGCCACTGCATGAAGCCAGCTTCTCAATGTGTTAAGTCTCAGCATGATATATAGATATAAAATAGAGAAACAGAAGAAGATACGTATGGATTTTTTTTTCAAGAGAAGACTTTTCATTTATAACTTACAGAGACTGATACATATCAGCTTGTTGATGTGAATTTCTAATTGTTATTTATTCAATAAAATATTCAAATATAAATCTTAATGTTTAAACTTGATTGACTAAAAAAATATATAAAACTGGTTAAGGGCGCGTGGGACTTGCCCACCGAGGCTTCCGTACCAATTTCAGGATTGTAGGTCAACGGAAAGTGCAACTTATAAAAGTTGACAACCTTAATTTTGCGGTCAGATAAACTACAAGTTAGTAACGATTTTGTTTCCATTAAAGATTATAGATTTTTTCTTTTATGTTAAATTCCACGAGAAATATCCTATAAGTTTTTTATTACGCAGCAAATTTCATAGAGAATACAATAAAATCGATGCTCATCTTTTCATTTTTTTTGTACTTGAAGAGTCCATAGACTGAAAAAAATGATATTAATTTCAGCTTGATACCTCCACATGAACTCGAGATAAATGGCCTTGACAGACGGACAGGCGGACCACAGTCATCCCATACAAGTTCCGTTTTCCCTTGGAGTGCGGAACCCTAAAAATAAATACAATAAACTCGATAACTTAACAAAATATTTCTCTTCGTATACATCTTAAAACAAGTGCAATATCCATCAACCTTAAATGAAATTGCTTCGGTAAAATGAAAAACTCCTCAGATTTTATAAAAACTAAAGAGGCAGCGTTCATAACAAGCTATTTACCATTCAAGGAACAAAAAGGCGAAGTGGAGCTTCAAAGAAAATATTATTTCTTTTTCTTTTTTCTAGAATTTCTTTCCTTACAAATCAGAGTTACGTGAGTATGAGTATTATGTATATTTATTAATTTATAGGTGGTTATAAATTAATTATGTTTGTATTTAAATAATTTTAGCGATCTTTATATTTGGAACATTACTTTCTTTCGGCCAAATTCTAGAGACACTTCATGTTAACTTGTAAGAACTAAAGCGAAAAAATGAAAATATTAATCGAATCCACAATCTATCACAATTTGCAGTCGCACACTTGAGCCCGTGCGCCATGACTCGTTTTTCTCTAAAATCTTGTTATTTAAAATTTGATATTTATCTAAACGGACAAGCAAAGTGTAAAAATTTTCAAAAGTTTAGATTTTTTCTTTCAAAAATTTAAATACGTTACGTTACGATATATACATAACTCTAAGCATAAAATAATTTACAAAGATCCCACTGTAACTAAGATACTACTTTTAGAAGGAAATCTCAGATCAAAGCAAATTATATACGAATAGACCCTTGGGCAAAAGCTAATTAGATTGCGGAAAGTTAATATTATTGTGCTAGTTTGCAAGTTCTTACACATTGTGTTTAATAATAGATTATTTTTTCAGCTTCACAAGAAACAAGGTAGGCAGAAGGCGTTAAGACACTCCGCTCTCCACTTGCCTTACGTTTGAACATTATGCTGCTGCTTAATTTATATTTCTATATAAAAAAAACTTAAGAAAATTACTCCAATTACTTGAAATAAGCCTTATCTGTGTCTGGTCTTGATAATAAATAGGTTTAAGTTCAGTCGAACGGTTACAACGATTCAGACTAAAACTTTAAGCTGCGCTTGTGTTTAATGTATCGTAATTAATTAGCTGGCTGTACATTAGTTCATCTACGGCTTAGTATCTGTTCTACTGCTATAAATTTTAAAAATTCGTTTATTAGAATTTTTAAAATAATTTTAAAATAGTTGATGCATGCAAATAGTGACTTTAAAAGCAAAGCAAGTTGTGAGTTCGATCTCCACTCGAGGTAATGAAATATTTATTTAAATTTTATTTCATTTGTTCGCACTGCCACTCAACACATAATGCACCTAGAATTCGGTGGGAAGTCGGTGTCTTATTAATGAAGTGTCTTAACACTATGTTACCTCTGCCTACCCTGGTGTGTGTGGAATACAGCGTGAAGCTGATTTTTTTAAATAACTCAGTAAACGCTGTACGTATAAAATAAAATAAATAAATATAAAATAAAATACAATAGAAACAAATAAAAATCCAAATAAAATATTAATATTATTTTCCTTTTTTATTTTATTGATAAATCATTTTGTGAAAATGAAACAAAGAATTTTATTTACATCTATAGATGAAGTACTCGATATATTCCCTTGAGATATTTATGTACATAAACTGTATAAACTTCTCCGTAGGAAACATTTAATTTGTGTTAAATAACGTCGAGATTCAACTCTACCCTTCGCTTTTCTAGAGACCAAATAAAAAAAAATTAAACCAAGTATATCAAATCTAAACTTAATAAAATAATAATTAATTAAATACAAGAGTTATTACAAACTAGTCTGAAACTATAGCGCTTGGTGGTCACTTACACACAACAATATACTTCGCCATGATTAAGCATTTACATTATATTATATTAGTACGTACATTTCATTTACACGTCCTTATACAGAACGTTTTCTTCTATACAAAGTTTCTACGGATTTTTTCTTTGCATTCATACAATGAAGATATTTAAGAATAAAATATATATTCAATATCCTATTTAAGTATGTATTATTTCATAAATACGTACATTATGAAATACGTACAGTTCGCGAGGTTAAACTGAGCTTTGCACTAGTGTGAGTGATCAGTAAAAGTAGAGCCAGAAAAAAAATTAAGAATAAAGTTTAATATCAAAGATAAAAAAATAATAATAACGATATATATCAGTTGTTCTTCACCGGAAATTACATCCGAATAATATTCACTGTCGCCTGAAATGTAATTAAACTTAATTATGAATTTCATTATTGCATCAGAAACAACGTTATTTCCACGATTTCTTTTTCTTTTTATTCGTCTAGTCACATATATATTTGTCCATTCATTTCAATTTCAGTAAGTAGAATACAAAAATAAAATATTATTAATTAAATAGTGACGCTGCTATCAGTACAAGGTGTAGATCGGTGGTCAAAAAAAACAATTTAAACTGGTTTAAACCAAGTAAGAAATACACTGTATATGAACATTCCGACTAATGCTAAGGCACTAATGCACTAACGCGAAGCTCAGCTTAGCGAACTATACGTAAATTAACTAGGCATATTGATCTTTTTACCAATATTTAATTATTTTGTAATATTAGATTTATATGAACGATTATACATACATATCTATTATCTATATAAAAAATAGTAAAAATACTTATGTTCTCAATTTGCTGATTTTGTCATGTTCACTTTTAAATTGATATTTTTCCGAATATTTTTCATAGCTAAACATATATATAGAAATTTATATTTTAAATATAATTTTTTCGTTATGAAATATGAACAAAATTAAATTAATTGATTCAAATAATATTTTAAAGAAATCTATCTACAATTTTCCGCAAGAGATTTATTTCGCTGGACAATTAACTTCAATTCATTTAAGAATATTCCTTATGTCTAAATAAATATAGAAAACAACAAAGAAAATGCTCAGCTTTCTATGATATCTTCAATAAAGAAAATCCTTACTTTTATTCAGGCTAAGCTTAACCTCTAGCTACATGATGAGCTTTCCCATTAAGAGAATCCACTGGGCTGCTGAATTTCTAGTTAATGCGAACGCTCTCGCTAGGAAATTCCTTTATGACGTGAGAAAATTTAATTCCAGTTAAAAATGAACTCTTATCTAACTTAATTTTTCGTTTAAAGTATACCTTGTTTTGATACGAAAAACGAAATGAAATATATAATTGTATTATTTTTAAGTATTGTTTTTAGGGTTACGTACCTTTTAAGGAAAGAGGAACCCATAGTGATCTTATCACTTCAATATCGGTCCGTCCATCTGTCTGTCTGTGAAAAGGCCCAGGGACGCTTGGTAATATCGAGCTGAAATTCAAACCATATACTCTACTACTACGGCCCTATGATTTCCTGAAAAAAACTTATTTCTTTCTCAATTTACTTTAAATAAAGATATGGCCGTTTATACAAGGTGTAAGCGGCAGCGCTCCTTTTACGGGAACAGCATATAGGGTAAAATATTTTAAACCCATACCTAAAGAAATTAATCAAGACACCTCAACAGTTTACCTGTAGGAATTTTTTTTAATTTCACGGTGTTTATCCTGTTTTTTGTGTGACGCAGTTATGCATAGTTACCAATAAAGTAAACGTACTAAAAATATACTACTTAATTTTGAAGTTTGCCGCCAATACCTGCGACCCAATTTTGGAATGAGGCGTATGTGGTGGTTTCCCTTCGATCTTCACAAATAGCATTTTATTTTACAACGATAATTTTATTATTTATCTTGTTTCAAAAAATTACTTTTTAATTATTGAGAAAAATGTTTTTTTATTGTATTTCGACACTATAAAGAGAATAAAAGATAACAGGGTACTTTCGGTTCCCCTAGAATTATGATTTTTTTCAGCTAGCATCTACAGGTAGCACTAGTTTAGAAAAAAAACTATAATTATACATTAGTGGTTAAATCCTTAAAAAAGGGCCAAAATTTGGCATTAAAAGCGCTAGTTCAAGTGAGGTATCAGATAAAAGGGCTCTGGCTAATCTAAGCTTCAATTTCAGAAAAAGCTCGGGACCTACCATTTTTGTACGGAACCTTCAGTGGGCGAGCCCGACTCGCGCTTGTCCGTTTTTTTTCAATGTAGTGCTTAAGGCTATATTTTTTAATTCAAATTACTCT
Source organism: Heliconius hewitsoni (assembly GCA_018230445.1). NCBI lineage: Eukaryota > Metazoa > Arthropoda > Insecta > Lepidoptera > Nymphalidae > Heliconius > Heliconius hewitsoni. The sequence continues at coordinate 7,733 of DWAN01005544.1, forward strand.
CCGTCACGGCTAAGTAACTAGATGTAATATGCGCAACAATTTAACTGACAGCAACTTAACTTGACTATAAATTGACATATTGGCTTAGGCAACTTTTGATTGATAGTGTAATACGATATTGTATGAAAAAGATAAACATTTCTGAAGTTATGTAATGCACTCATTCCCGAAGGAAGGCGATGAATCAGATCCAACACACCGCAGGCTCAATCACTATCACAGCTTTGCTTTTTAAAATTATGCAGAACATATATATTATTAGCCAGCTCTTGCTGGTTATCTAGAGGATCTCTGATTAATAAATGAAATCTACCCATAAACCTTGACATACTCTATGGCTGCGCGAATTAATTTTAAATTATATAAATTATACTTTTGATCTCTCCGTAACTTCCAAGTATCTGCATGAGTAATAAATTAAAATTTTAAAATATTCCTTGTGCACTAAGCTTTACAATTCCTACTAGTCACAATTTTGTTCCTGTAATATGTCACGTAACGCACAGGAAGTGACGTTTTCATTCCACAAAACTTTTTAAAGTTAAAAATAACTAACATATAAATAAATTATCTTGTTTTTAGCCCTTGTAATCTACTATAGGTTAAATTTTTGTTGAATTACTTCGTGATAAAGAAAAGAAAACGAATTCATTAATCTTCAAAACATCGTCACTACTTGGAAAAAATTTCTGCACGCCGAAGATACGACAGACACTTCCGTCACAGTTTTTATCGAAATTTTGTATAATAACGGCGATATTACAAATACGTTAACAATTGTTCCAGGAAGGAAGGAAGGAAGTTTAAACACTAAAACATATTCAAAGTCTAATTAATATATTACAAGTAAAACTTATTTGAAATCGGCAAAAACACCGTGGGACTGTCGAAATCTATGCTAGGGTCATTTTTTCTGAAATACACTCATAGATACATGCAGTGTGAGGCTAATCTTATCTGTTTTTTTTTATTAATGAAATTTAAAAAATAAAAACACAATATATTTTAACTTTTAAAATCTATACGTTAACATCATTACAGTGAACACACTATACTATTTATCGGTTTATATTTCAGACAACAGTTGCGGGCGAATCCAATCTAGTTGCGTACGGGCAATTGTAAATCGACGCCTCGTGCCATTAGTCCGCTCTGCGGTCCGTTTACCGAAATGGCTGGGCTAACCGTGACATACAATACTGTTTTGTAGGATAATCGATTATTTAAATCATATATGTATATATGTGTGCATATAACGTAAGTTAAGATTTTTATTTTTTTTACTTTTGATTTCAGCTTCACGCTGTATCCCGTACACAGCAGGGTAGGCAGAGGGACCTTGTGTTAAGAGACGTTCCCTGAAAATTAAGTAAATATTTCATCTCCTCGAGTGGGGATCAAACCCACAGCTGGTTTTACAGACACACTTTGTGCCCCTGCGCCATGACTGGCCTCAAGAGCCAGATTTTTATATACCTAGATGAGACTGAGGAAACCTGGTCTTAAGAGAGTGTTACTTCGTTATAGATTTTTCGACACATTTCCGAGATATTGCGAGTTGAGAAGTGGAAATCAACGTTCTTTGTCTTAATACCAGGCGAGTGCCATGAAAAAAAATCAACCCCCAAGTGGGAATCGAACTTACAATCGTCTCGTTTACGGTCAGACATTGCGCCACCGCACCACGATAACATCAACTATGATATAAATAAATGAGGTAGCATTTTATATTTAATATTATTTGTAATACATTTAACTAGTAACATATTACACTATAGTACCATAAAAATTGGTAATTGAAAACATGAATTTATAAATAAAATGATTACTAAATATACAGGCTGTAACTCCATCGACGGATCAACGGTAGGCCATGGAAAGGGGAGCTCAGTACCTATCCATTTCACCCCTACATGTTACAGCCCTGTATATTAACATTTAGTAATAATTAAACATTTTGTATCTCAGAAGTGTTAAAAATTATAAATGTATAAATCTGGAAAATAAAAAAAATTAAAAAATAAAAATGTTTACTTTCAGCGAATAAATAATTCTGGTGTTTTTTTTTCCGAAGAGTAATTTTAAAAACTACTAATATTTATGTAGAATACTCCTTAAAAGTTTCATAGAGCTAGCCAACATGTTCAATCTGTATAAAGGACACCAAGGTAAACTACAGTGAGGCCAGTCGTGGCGCAGGGGCACATATGTGTGACTCTAAACGTTGTGGATGGGTGTTGTGGGTTCGATCCACGCTCAGAGATATGAAATTTTTATTTAAATTTATATTTTCATTTATTCGCTCTGGTTTCGAGGGAAAGCGCATCGTTTCGCCACTCAACTCGCAATACCTCGAGTATTCGGCGAAAAATGAGGAACGGAGTGTCTGAACACTAAGTTTCTCCTGCCCACCGTGCTGTAAGCGGAAAACAGTATGAAGCCAATTTGTATTTTGTAAACTAAAGAACAATATATTCATCAACAAAATAAAATGTAAACAACCGCAAATTGCTAAACAATAGCTAGCTTACTTCAAATTCCATACGTTAATGTTGAAGGACGCAGAACTGAGTTCATAAGTTTGTTCTAGAATTTACGTTTTGTATTCACTCGACGTGTCGTCGTAGCCAATAACAACTTTCATATGTTGCTGCCAGATCGAGCTTTGCCTTTAACATGGGTCGTTTGAGTGAAATATTGCTCTTAGTATTTACCTATAAATATAAGTTATTAATACGGGTATGTGTAGGTTTAAATAGTAAATTAAGGTTATAGGGTTATATTCATTGAGGCCAGTCTTGGCGCAGGGGCACAAGTGTGTGACTGTAAGCGCGACTGGTTGTGTGTTCGATCTACATTCGCGGTAATAAAATAGTTATTTAAATTTTTATTTTTAATTCGTCGCTTTGGTGTGGAGGGAAAGTTTTTCCAAATTGGTGTCTTGACTGTAAGCGCCATTATGTTTTTGGATTCGATTCCCATTTGGTGAAATAAATTTTTAACAAGTAACTTTTTTAATTACTAAAGGCATAGTGTTGAGTGACCACCATTTAATACCCAACGTCGCTTTCTGCGATACGAACGGTACGAAATACCTTAAAACTAGGTTCCCTCTGCCTATTATGTTATTTATTGAACTTACATCCGTCCTCGCGCTCTTTATTAATATTAAGATATCTTTTTTGCAATTTTGATTTTATTTCCTTAGACTTTTATAAGTGACAAAAAAAAATTGTATAGACACTACCGTTGAACGTTGATAATCAACCGTAGTACGTAATTACAGTAGATATCAACGGAACCGCACATCATTAGCATGTTCTTCCGGTCAATTTGTTAAAGTGCTCGCAAAAACCATAATATTACATACTAGCGATCCGCTCGCGGCTTCGCCCGCTTAAACCACAGAATTATTTACTTATTACACTAAAA
>DWAN01005545.1:0-11162 GCA_018230445.1 Heliconius hewitsoni
GTAGCTCCTCTGGTGTTGCACGGGGTCGTCGGCGGCGGTAATCACTTACCATCAGTTGACCCGAACGCTCGTTTGCCGTGTGTATTCCATAAAAAAAAACTATTATGTGTCAAGTCAAATGCTTTTCAATTGTTTTTTTGTCGGTTTCACGGCGTAACACGCATGTATCATGGTAGGCAGTGGAAACTTAGTGTTTTGTTTTGTCACCAAAGCGTGCGATATAACTCATTCTCACTAATAGGAATCGAACCCACCACCATCGCGTTTTACAGTCAGTCGATATACCTTCTAAGATATCGCAATTATAATAATATTAACTACCGAATAATACTAACCTTAACGCAAATATATATCAAATATCCGCCATTTATAGAATTAACTCAACTCAATAGTGATATCAGGATGTTCCGTTACCAAATCCGACTGGAGATACTAATTAAATTTGTCTTTATGCTTCTACTAACGGATTAATACTGGGGCTTAACCGTTGCCATGTCGACCTTTGTCGTGTTGTTGTACAAGCGATTCCGTTTTAATACAATTGTTGACTCTCAATAAGGATTATTTATTAATATGGAAATATGATATGAAAGATTCTTTATTGATGGATTTATTTTTAAATCTTCCTCAATAATACATATTGTGATTCAATACATAATTGTTAAGGATGTGATTTCTTTGATTAGATAAAACACACATACTTGTTGCACTCATATACATATATGTATCGTATATAAGTATTTTTTCTCTGGTCTTCCGGCTTAGAACTCACTTTGTCGTGTGATCAGAGCGAGAAAAAAAATTAATAGCTCTGAGTCAGGAAATCAAACCCACAACCGCAACCAATTTAATCATTTATTTATACAATAGTTCAAGAAATATAACATTCGCTCAAAATCATCATTCCAATCTAAAAGAAACATATGTCATTTCAAAAAAAAGCGACAAATCATTAAAATGTTCTTTAGCCACCCACATCTAAAACATCTAAATCATTTTGTTACTTATTGCAAGTCTATAGAGTGTATAATGATTTCTTTCGCACAAGGAAATGTCCAGCACATCCGACCGGACCTGTTACGTTGAAAATGAAACCAATTATATATCTGGTATAAGTGACAGGAAGCGCCGATGAAACGACTTCCAAATATGACCCATAATTTTGGAGTACATTCAATTTGAGTGGGTTTTAAAGTTAAAGTTAAAATGTACTTGATTTTGAAGGAAATCTTGAAGGAAAAAGAAATATTGGTAACTTACCAATGTATTGTTAGTGTAATTTATGTACATCTTATTATATATAGCAAGGTAAGTAAGGAGAATCTAGTGTTAAGTCACTCTGGGTTGTATTTAACGCCCAATTTCGGCATATTTACGGGTAGAGCGGGAAATTGACATATTACCTAATATGTCATAATAATATTTATGCAAATTCTTTGTTATATTAAGGCATTTTGTGATGCTAGAAAGTGACACAGTATCCCATCTATTCAGTTGTCTTTCGAACGTGATATGAAAATTGACATCAGTAGAGAAAACTTATACTTTATTATCTGGAAATAACTAATAATAAAATAATATTACATTTATTTTATTCATAGTAACAAACAAACCAACAAAAAAATCTTATATGCTACAATTAGGGAGAAAAAAATACTAACTTAAAAAAAGTTCTTCCTAGATAACTAATTCACCTCGAACAGACTTTGAATCTACGTCCTCTAAACAAAAAAAATCCAATTCTATTTAATTTTTCAACGTAAAATCGAATTTTCACGTCGAGCGAACATTTCGTATACGTAAAAGAAGTTAGTGGGAAACAATACATTCGTCACGTGGGGTTTCGTCGGGATCCTATTAAATTAGAGATAGAACGAATGGAACATTTTGTCTTTACTGTACTACACAGTACTTTACTGGACTGTAAACACTCTTTATTCGTATTCAGTCATATTGTTTGCGGCGGTCGCACAAAACTTCGCTTAAATTGTGTTAAATGCTTTAATTTGCACTCATTTGCCTCTCAAATCTCTTAGTTATTTCAGTTTTATTAGAGGCGTTTTCTATTGTATTCACATTTTATAAAAAGGCGGTTTCAAGCTGGTTGTTTTTTTTTATTTGTGAACAATATTCACTTGAAATTATTATTTTTCATCTTCTTCAAGGGAACTAAAATAATAAAATAGTATATTCTTCATTTGCGATATATACTCTAAATAACATGATTTTATTATATTACGGCTTTATAACGATTCAATTCTTAATATTTATTTCAGTATTGTTTGTTTATAGACAATAACATCTAAGCCAAACTTACAATCAACAGCACCATTTTTCTTTAATGTTTTATATATAAAATCGTAATATGTGTTATATAAAGCCGTCATGGCGCAGTGGCGCAACATCTAACTATGGCAGTTGTGGGTTAGAATTCCAAACATAACATTCCAAGCGTAACGTTCTTTACAAATTACACGGAAAAGCTCAAAAATAAGACAAAAAAGGCACTTTTAAATAACTGTACAGGAAAAGTCTCATCTGTAGTCCTCTCAAGTTTCCAGAACTCGTTCGCTCTACAAGCACTGTGTGGTTACGATTTTAATTTCATTATACAACTTTTGATAGTGTTTTAATTCATTTATATGACTTTACAAAGTTCTAATTCTAGTTTGAAATGGATAGTCTTTTTTGTTTTACCACTGGATTATTTGTCTTCGAGTCCAGCTCAAAGTTGTTTAGTTACTGTAATTTTTATTTATATAGCAAATAAAATAATCATGGAAAAAAGAGCTTAATATTAAGACGGTCTTTATTGAGTAGTGGGGCTTAACGCCGCGCTTTGTTTTCATATTAAAACGGGAAAATAAAATTATATGGATAATAAAGATGGTTAAAGAAAAACTAATAAATACTCGTATATATGAATTTACCATATAAAATATGTCATTTTCGGAGTCGGTTACAATTTGGAGTTTTCTGAATATCAATGTTATTAACTTTTGTTTGGTGTGTTTAGAGGTTATTTTTTTAGCTATACTCTGTATCCCGATTATGGTAATTTTATAGCTAATGGTAATTTTTTCCTTTCACTTTTGAGACAACCTCTAATTATCTAATAATGTAATTTTAACTCAACACCTCCTTTTTTTCTTTTAAAATCCTCAAAAAAGAAAGAGACTTTAGAAGAAACAAAACGAATTAACACTATATTTTTCTTCTGAACCTCAAACAGTTTCCATTAAATCGGTGTACACAAGCATTTATAGGCATCGTGATGGAGGTGTCGTAATCCCCATACACTAGCCGGAGTCACGTAGACGCGCTCTACAATTGTACTGCGTGGTGTGCGCTGTTATGTGTTTAGCTAATACCTTCACTATTGATTTGTAATGCCGGATAGATAGAAATTATTGTAAGATTATTTATGATTGAGTCCGCTGTGGCTCAGTGGCACATAGTTTGACTTTAAACGCGACGGTTCAGAGGTCGATTTCTACTCGAAGGAGTGATATTCCACATTTTCATTTCTTCAATCTGGTAATAATATAAAGCGCGGGGTTGAGTTCAGACACTCAACGCGCAATATCTTGAAAATTGCATTAGATATGGAGTGTCTTCTCATTAAGTTACCTCTATTAAAAAGGAAAACTGAAGCTGCTTATTTATTTTACATTTGCCAATTGCGTGTATGCTTTTTTTTAATTGAAATTAACTAATCGAAGCGAAGCGAAACTTAACCCATTTTACCTATAAACCACTACAAACCACGTGTAGCAAGCCAAGATGACGAAACTATAGTAATATTTTTCTACCACTGTGTCAATAGAACGAACGTAAACCAACGGTCAGTAAGTAATGAGGGAGTAAACATATAGTGTGACCGGGCGCGGCTAATTGATTGCGGCCCCGCCTAGCCGATAAACGGACTCTGTATGAAAGATGGCTTTTTTCATGTTTTGCTTCAAGAAAAAGATGTGTTTTTTTCCTTTTGTATATGCATTTTTATAGTTGTTTAGTAAGAATTTAGTGGTATATTAGTAAGGATTTTAGTTTTAATTTTAAGCGGTTGGGAGAAGGTCGTCGTGGCGGAGCGGCAGTGTTTAATTGTGTGCGTGGGTTCGATTTCCATACTGGGGAAACGTATTAGTAATCGCAATGTTGAATTTTACAACTAAAGAAGGATTTTCTCGAAAATTTGTGAACGTTAGTGTCTAAACACTACGTTTTGTCTCCCTATGCTTGTTTAAATGGGATATACTGTGGTGCCAAAAAATAATCCATACCTAACCGACATCCATAGCGAATGTGATCAGACATTTTACTGAGCAAGAATGGTGTTTATTCTATTATATTTTTCAAAATAAATAAACTTGGCCAACATAGCGTGTGTCAGAACACTGCACTTCCCGTCTGCGGCTAGCAATGAATAAATTTCCCTGATTAAGACATTAATTTCATTACATCGCACAACCGCTCCCGAATAAGAGCGCTCTGCTCTACGCTGGCAACACAGTTTTACATTCGTTTTGACTAGATGAAAAGAGAAGAAACCAAGATACGGAGAAAAAATCTTTTTTTTTTACGAAATTTTTATAAGAAAATGTAGTTAATTTTTTTGTAGTGCTTTTTGATGACAGAGATCACCTAGTGTTAAGTGTTAGTCGTTGTCCGCCTTCCGCACGAATATGAGTTTACGAATTTTTTATTGCCATAGCGGAGAAATAAAAGAAAATATTTACTTGGCTTAGAATCTAACCGAAAGTCATCACATTTAAAGTTGGTTTAAAAAATCAATACATTTAAAGGTGCTAGGTAAAATCATCACATTAAAAGGTGCTATACTATCGTCGTATCCTCTAGATTCTCCTTGGGGAACTCTACTTTTCCTCTCTATTCGTTACTCATGGCACTATTTATATATTTAAGCCTAAAAGTAATTGAATTTATTGTAAATGTGATTGTTTTTTTTTAGATGGCAACTAGACAAAGAGCAAATGATTCTAGTCATTTCACACGCAGTGTCTTTAAAATAGGGCAGAAAGTGCAGAACAGAGTATGTTAACACTTAGGTTCTCTTAGCCTATCGTGCTTTAATCAGAATACAACGTGAAGCCAAAAAAAATCTAAAGCCGTTAATAATCAGATAACGACAATTTCCAAATGACTTTGTTTCTTCTCGTGTTGCCGTTCACAAGAACGAAGTTACAGACTCGAAGTTTGTGAAAATATGTTAATGAAATTTTAACTGTAGAAATGGACGCTACAAGTTCAGCTCACCTTAAGCCAACCCCATCTTAATTACTAAGTTAAATGCAAATCAGTTAGTGAAGAATTCGTATAAAAAAAATGTACGAACGAATAAAATAAAATATACAATTTGTTACCTTTCATCAAAGAACAAAAGGAGATACAGAAAGTTAGATACGTTTTTGCGTCCAAGTTTTGGTGATTAAGATTTTTTACGGACAAAGAAACGCTGTGAAACTTACTCGAGTTTTACTAATTGCACGAAAATTAAATGATCACTGGAGCAATTAAGGTGTACATCCAAAAAGGATTTATATATTGTTGTAATAAAAATTCTTAATTAATACAAATATTTTTTTTTACGAGGAAAATTATATTCTAATGATAGGTTTCGCTGCCCCAAATTTTTCGGTTGGGTCAAAACAAAGAAAATTTTGAGAAAGTTTCTTATGTAATATCGAAATGATATATATAAGTTAATGTTTTTATAGTTATTCATTCTTCGTATAAAAAATACGAAACGACAATATATTTTCTCTTGTGAATTAAAAATAATTATGAAGATAACACATAACAAAAGTGTGATACATAATCCACAAATGAACCCACTACCATACCAAGACTTGCATAGCATAAGATACAAGGTGGCCATTCCGGCGTTTAGTACCGTTTGCCTTGTCATTACGATATAGGCATTGTTCTAGCTCTCTTAGCCTTACATTTGTAATGAGTTCAGTTTGATGTATTATTACATACTTATATAATTAGACATAATTGTGCCTTTGGCATAACATTTATTTGGAGCTTCTTTCTGGTTTTACATATAGCAGAAAATATATATATATATTTTTTCTCTGAGAATCTTCTTCACAGAGAAAAGAAAAATATATATTTTTAGGAATAAGCAAAAATATTTTTAAAATATTAAGCATGTTTATTTTAAAAATACTACATAATATTGTATGAGTGCAAAAATATGAGTTTTAATCTTCACAATTTAAGAGAATACAGACATTGTGTTGAGTGGATGAACTCAAATCCGCGCTTTGCCTTTCTTAGCAGAGCGAGGAAACGAAAATAATTAATTCCCAAAAATAAGAACACATCATCGCATTTCTGCGGCACCTAAAAAAAATCTGAGTTGGTAATTACAATATACAATTTTAAACTATTTTTAAATATCAACACGAGTCACTGAACAAAAATCAACCTTAATTGCCATTCTCCAAACTTCTACAACATAAGTGTAAATACATTTAATCCAGCCAGTTGTTCCACCCGTTTTTGGCAAGGCACAGCTGCTCCGCTCAGATGTTCTTGAATTTTATTTTAGACGTGAGGAGCCCCGTCAGCGGGCCTCGCTTGTTACACGCGCTTAAAGAAAATTTGGAGTGCGAAAGATATTTTCAGAACTTTGCGACGTAAATTGAAATTTAGATGTAGTTTAGGAATTTCAAAGGGAAATCGTTTTAAAAGTCATCCTGCCTTGCCCTGAGCGAGGAGTTGGTTCGTTCATTTATCCTATGTTGGAGGAATACGCTCATGATGTTGAACAAGTTAAACGTCGTCGTCTATGACGAAATAAACATCTTGAACAAGAACGAACACAATAAAAACCGGGCGTCGCTGTAATTATTTCTCCGATGCTTGTCCAAAACTTAATTTATCGGTGGCAAAACAACAAACCGATTCCACCATTCCACTTTACGGGAGCTCCTAATTGAAAAATCTAAATTCTTCATTTATTTCGGGCGCGTTTAAGTCAATTTATCTTATTTAATCAAGCGCGAACACTTGAAGGGAAATGGGTGGAAATTTTACAAGTATCCCAATAAAACTTGCACGAGAGTTGAAGGAGCAAAGTTGGCCGAAATATTCAACGAATTCGATACCTACGTACACAGACAGGGTCCGCGAGAGGCTCTCGAGCCTAATTTCCGTTGAGGAGTAATGTTGCCGATAACTTAATAGACATCGAACATTGATGTGGTGACGTTCTACGAGTTTTAATATCGTATTATTGTATACCAGTTTTGTATTATTACATGAGCTTTGGTTATGTTTCCAAATGACAGGATAACATTATTTTTGTTGCTTATACACATTATTATATTTATTACAGTTTTATATATAATAGTAATATTTTCTTTTGGTTAATGCTGTATCTTGCAAATAGGATACCCTATAAGTAGATAGCCTAGTATTATGATACTGTCACTCCGCCAAATTTTCAAAACTTTTTGTTGCGTAGCAGAACTCAACGCTAAACACTTTCTGATTACCAGAGCGAGAAAGAGAAAATAATTCGATCCTTAAAACGTAGATCGAACTCATACCCGACACGTTTACAGTCAAACCCGATGTTGCTGCGACACAACGACCAAAAATACAAAATAACATATATTTATTCGACCTCAGCTTCCATACAGCTATCAATTGACAAACTAATACCGAGTATTAATACCAAAAATAGTCTCATACAACCTCGCGATGGAAACATGACCTCACGGAGACCTCAGCAGAACTTCCACTTTATTAGGAAACTTCACGTCGAGTCTTACAGTAATTAGAGAGGATTACGTTCGAGCGACTTGCCGTAAAAGACCTGTTTACTGCTTTACAAGTATCTATGAAATTATCGACGGTATAACCGCAATTGGTTGATGGAGCGTGATGGGTTACATTTTTTTTTTAATTTCTCCTTTATAAAAGTGTTTTTTTTTGTGTTTTATTTGTTTTGTTGTTTTTTAGTTTGTTTGTAACATAATTTTAATAATGAGAGGAAATTTATATTTTACATAAGTTGTAACAAAAGTTACAAAAGTTTATTCCTTTCTCTGCTTTTGTAGGCAATGCAATTTCGTAGCTCAACACGCAATCTCTCAAAAATAGAGCAGAAAGAAGAGAATGGAGTGTCTCAGTGCAAGATTCCTTCTGCCTACCATGCTATAGAAAACCTTATAAAAATAGCGTAAAAATCACATTATAGTTTGTATTTTGTCGCTATACGATGTTGTGTATGTCTCCACATGTCCCGACACGAGCGCTCTGCAAACAGAAGCGGTATCGAGTGGACACACTTGTATGGCGAAATATTGTTTATTTGTTGTAATAACTTTAACTTTTAACTGTTAGACTTTCTGGAATTGACTGCCATTAAATTTTTGATTTTGATCCTAAAAGTACTTCTATCTAGAAAAGGGTGACATTGAATTACACGCAAAAAACACTGATTCCGGTAGAAATAGAGTCTCAACACTAGGATCCCCCCTCTCCACATTCTACTGAATTATTAAAGTTTAAAAGAAAGACATTTTATAATCTAATCTGCATTCAGATCATATTTGAAAAACGTAGAACAGAGATACTTATCAATTTTACTCAGTTCTATGAAACTATATTGAACGTCAAAACTACCAAAGTTACTATAACGCTTGCTAAACCTAAATATATGATGTCTTATAAACTACAAGTTAAGAAATTATATCCGCTTTGCTCGAGAAGCTGAAGGCAGTTTTCGAAATCGATCCGGCGAAACTCGAGTTGTCTTAATCTTACAATATATAATAACAAAAGTTTTGGTTGAACATTTTATGCACGAAAGATTGGGTTTTGTTTAATAGACTTTATCAAATTAATTTATTATATTATTTAAATTGTTTACTATTGTAAATAAATATGAAACATAAAATCGATAGTCCTTGGGTGTAGTTGATTAATTATTGACAAAATCGACTTTATAACTATTGGTTACTTGATTTACCGAGTGATACATCACTATGTTGTTCACATTAACGATTATAACAAAATTAGAATTTTCCCTAAGCTAATATCAAATCGAACAAAACGATTACGCGCCAGTCAAATTCGCTTATTCCGAATAAATAAAAGGAAAAAAAACGAAACGGAACAATCGTTTTCGTATCGCGATAATTCAATAAAAGTTGTTTGGAACGACAATTTAATCGCAAAATAATGGCTTAGTTTTGCGCAAAAGTGTTACATAGTATAGTGAATGGTTATAATTGGAAAATGTCAGGCGCAGTGTGACGCCCCGCGGAGCGGTCCGGATTAGGGTCCTGTCAGAGCGTCCCCGAGTGCGGTGGCTCAAATGAGAGCGGATGGCGATTTTTTAATTATAATTTTCTTTTTGTTATACTTGTTGGGAATGTATATATAATGTTTTATTAATCGATGTTAACTTTCACTTTTCTATATAAAATTATTGTTTCAATTTGACTTAGTACTTGAGTTTAGCTTTGTCGACCAAACTATCTCTTGAGCTTTATAATGTTACTATAAAAGTATAGATTTTAAAGTATACATACAAGATACGAATGTAACGTAATACATTTTTTGTAATAGTCTGTACTAGGATAGATATAACATAATGAATTATAGTGATAAGTCACTAAATATCCTTTCAAATTCATTCCAAGCAAAAAAAATTAAACCTCGTTTTCGACACTCCCGCTTTCGACCCTGACATGGGCCAAAGGTCAAAAAGGAAATTATTAGGCCGCGTTCGCCCTTTGCAACCTTTGGCTGCGTAAAACTAGCAGATCACAAACTTATTTTTAATCATAAACGTCTCGTGCATAAAGCCTTCGCTTTGGCCCATAATGACACTGTCATGGGCACTAACGTCCGAAATGTATAGATTTAAAATTTTTGTATTACCATTTTTACTTATATTATTTTAGTTTAGGAATAGGTGAGGGGCATCCTTTGATGTTAAATTCCTTGAAGAAACGACCAGTCTAAATTAAACCTGAGTTTGCCTACTATTTTGTAAGTTATAATCCATTATTGTATGAAATTGCTTTTATATTTACGAAATTGCCATATATTTTATTTTAGGTTAACGCTGTGTGTCCAAATGATAAGGAATTTTATGTTAAGACACCCCGTTCCCCATTTTCCGTTCAATTTCTGGTTACATTATGCGTTGAGTTGTAGAAAATAAGGGATTTCCTCCAGTAGAATTGAACCCCTAACCGTCGTGTTCAAATGACAGCCTTTATACACAAGTCACTAATAAATAAATATTCCTTTATAATTAAAATTGTGAAACAAACTCAATTATATTATCTTTATAGCTTTATGGTATGTACCTACTATACAAGCTCTGTCAAGAGAGAATGTCTCACTTAAATACTAAACTTGTATTATAAAATATTTTAAATACAACGAATTTTTATCGTGGAAAAATCTAATTTTCACCGTGAAATTTAACAATAGCAAACAATTTTAATAGAGAAAAACAGAAATTAAAACTTTAATTTTGAACTTAAAAGCTTCAGCTCAAACTAAAGTGTCGAGGAAATAAAACAAAAATCATAACGTCTACTAAATGTTGAGAGCATTTTTTTTCGGGTTGGGCAGTGGTACCTACTGCGTCCGCCTGTTAATGCGACGGTTGTAGGTTCGATTCGAAACGAACGAAGTGCCTTAATATTCTTTTTGGTTTCCTTCTGCAATGCGGGAAAAGAAACGTGAAACTGATTTTAGACAAAATAATTGTATTTACGATAAGAATAAATAAGAATTCAATTATTTATCATTTAAAATTTTTGAAAGTAATATAGCACAAGGTCAAAATTACCGAAGTGCTTAAGTTGAACTTTTGTCTAATTAGACATATTTCTCATTTCCCATTCTAATTAGTTGAAGTGCAGCGTTAAATTAAACGTTCTAACAAAAACAGCTCTGCGTTAAGTTTCGCCACTCAATATGCAATATCTCGGATATAGGATGGTGCTACGGCTACAGACTGACCTAACACTGGGTTCTGTCTGCTCACTAAAAATATTATAAATATATTTATTATAGCCACATTATAGCCACATAGCCGAGGCCGGTCGTGGCGCAGCGGCACTAAGTGTGACTGTAAATCGACTGGTTGTGGGTTCGAT
>DWAN01005546.1:0-11161 GCA_018230445.1 Heliconius hewitsoni
AAAGAAAAATACTTATTTAGAAAACGTATAAAAATTTGAACGTAGCGGGATTCGACCAGGAGGTGCGGGTTCGAGTCCCGCTGCGTTTAAATTTTTACACGTTTTCTAAATAAGTACAATTACTGTTTTCAATACGCCTTGTAAGTAACATAGTAGATTTTTCTTTATTACAATATTCAAATTTTATTAGAAATATTAATATTTTATTAGAAACCTGCAATTATTTTATTGGAATTCACTATAAGTCTATGAGGTGAGCAAATAAATACAAAAGAGGACTTTGAAAGAGAGATGTTTTAGAATCTTTTCTTTGTTTCTTTTAATCCCTTCTCCTAATGTTATGGTTTGAATAGTGGAAGAAATCGATATTTACTCTGACGTAGATTATAATCTGTAAGTTCGTGCAGTGGAGCCTTCGTAACTCAGTGGGACAGAGTATTTCTATAAATGCCACTATTGTGAATTCGATTCTCATTTGGGATAATGAATTTCAACTCATTTTTGGTTTTTGAGATTGGAAGGACTAGGCTCTCTTCAATGCTATACGCGGGAAAGAGCGTAAATATTCTGCATTTACCCACAGGCTGACACGATGCTGCGTTAAGACACTCCGTAGGCATTTTTCCATGCAATTTGAGACGCTGCGCATAGTGTGGCGGTATTTTTCTTACCCAGAACCAGGAAATGAATACATTATAAACATAATTATAATATATTAATTTCTTGGTTCTGGCCAGTAATGGCGCAGGGCCACAAAGTGTGCCTATAAATGCTCGAGGAAATTAAATTCATTTAAATTTAAATTTTCATTTATTCGCTCAGATGTCGAGACAAAGCGCGGCGTTGTGTTCCACCACTCAACACGCAATACCTCCAGAATTCGGTGGAAAGTGGGAAACGGAGTGTCTTAAATAGGTTCCCTCTGTCTACTCCGCTGAGTGCGAGATACAGCGTGAAACTGATATTATTCTAGTCCATCCCCACACCATGGGCATCAAAACTACAAATATCGCGTTTAAAATCCCACACCCACTGTGCCACGATAACCTTAGCATGATTCAACATCAAATAAAAAAAAATCTTTACAATATTAATACTCTAATAGCAAAGCTGCACTGCCTATGACGTAGTCAGTTAATAGTTGTTACACGTAACTATTGCCCTAGTTTTTTAGCCTTTTCATACGCGTGTTGTTTTAGAAAATGAATATGTTTTTTTTGCGTAGATTTATATTTTTTTGATGATTATAATTAAGACTATAGTGGTGAGTCGTGCAATGCATCAATATTGGTATGTAATTTTACCACCTCACCCTGTCAAATTGAAGACGCTGCGTTGAGTTCCATTGCCCAACGTGATATCTCAAATTTTTCACATTATAGCTATTGTTTAGAAATTTTTACTCTTGAAGCCAGTAGTGGTGCAGGGGCAAAAGCTTGTGACTGAACTTAACGCTGCTAAGTAAGCTATATTGCGAAAAAACTTAAAGAATATGCTATAATTGTTTTATATTACTATACTACTAAAAATGGCACTATAGACTTAGAATATTTAAGAGCCAGACGTGGCGCAGAGGCACAAAATGTGCCTGCTCAATCAACTAATTGAGGGTTCGAACCCAATACGAGGAAATGAAATATTTAAATTTATATTTCCATTTCTAGCCTCTGTTGTATGTTGAGTTCCGCCTCTCAACACGTAATACCTCCAGAATTCGGCAGACATCGGTAAACGGAGTGTTTTAACACTAGGTTCCCTCTGCTTACCCTGCTGTGTGCAGGATACAGCGTGAAGCTGATTTATGAACATTTGAATACCGCTAATTGAAATAAATATTAACCATACTGATATAAACTACCATATTTGAATTAATTGCCATAATGAAATTTTAACTGACCCCAAATATTTAAATAAATATCCAATTCTCATCACAAAATAAGTATTTTTTTACTTACCCTCATTCGTTTCTAACTAAGCTAATGCAGCAGTTGCAAATATAAAGCCTTAATAAATTATGTATTGTCATTCCCTTCAATGGGAACAATGGTGTGACAAAGCCTTGACTGCTTATAATCGAGTCGTTTGTTGAAATAGATAAAGTTAATCTTCTTAAATATTCCAGTATTATTGAAGAGCATTAATTAAAGTGAGCTATGTAAGGGGATACCAGGGCTGGTTGTACCAATGTTTTATATATGAGTATATAGATTTTTTTTGATCAAGCCACTATTCGTTATTTAAATTTAAAATAGTTAAAAACGTTTATATGTTGATCTAAATTCATAAATTGTTAGCAAAATGGCGTGTCTCTTTAAACACCACAAGTTAGTTGTTACATTACATAGAATATATTTCCTTGTATTAGGAACAATCATCAAAATAGTTGCCTTACTTTTTTTTATTTTTTAAAGATGCTGTATTCTACATATTGCAGGGTAAACAAAGAGTACCTAGGGTTAAGATACTCCGTCCCCAAAATTCCGCCTTATTATTGAGTGGTGAAACTCAAGGCCGCGCCACGTAGCCAGAGCGAGGAAATGAAAAACATTTCATTGAAAATTGAACCCACAACCGTCGCGCTTGCAATCGCACGCTTTTGTCCCTGCGCCACGGCGGTGTCAACATTTCGCTTTCCTCTCTCTATCCTGCTATGTGTGAGATACAGCGTCAAGTTAAAAAAAATAATGAAATATCCACACGATATCAAGATGAATTCAAAAATAAAATTATATTTTATATATATTTTTGTTGTTAGATCCTTTAATTTCCCCTAAATTTACGACATCACAGACAAATCACATATGGCTATTTAACTTCTAACAAGGCGTCTCGTAAATTGATATTCAGAGAACTGATAAACATATATACATGACCTGTGTCTGTTTTGTACTTTAATTATTTTTCAGAGTTTTAGTGAAAAATCTCTCCATATTCGACATTAAATATTGTGTAGAATAAGAGTTAAAGTTCCAAACCCACAGCTCAATCTTCTTAACACTGGTGTCTATATATTGAATATAATTTTTTAACCAACTTCAATAATGAACGTTATTGAATAGCATTTGAGTACTATGATGGTTAAATTTCCTACGATATATGCAAAATTTTTTAAGTGTATGTTAAAAGAATCGGCAGATATAAGTCATAAGCAAGGTAGGCAGAGTGAACTTAGTGTTAAGACACTTCCGTTCCCCACTTTCCGCTGAATTCTGGAGACATTGCATGTTGAGTGGTGGTACTCAACGCCGCGCTTTATCTCGACACCAGAGCGAAGAAATCAAAATATAAGTTAAAATAAATATTTCATTTCTTCGAGTGGAGATCGAACCCACAACCAGTCGGTTGTAAAACCGACTTGTGTCCCTGCGCCACGACTGGCCTCTTGATGAGTTCTTTTAATTTGGATAAAATACACATATTTTACAACTTAGAGAATAACCTAAATTTCATCAAAATCAGTTTAGTATATGCAAAGAAGTATTTCTAAATCATTAACAGATTTATAAAATCGGTTTATTTTTGTAACTTACTTGTTTGTCTTAACATTTAGGTTCTCAATTAATAATTTCCTATATATTTAATATATGGAGGGTCACCAAAACCTTGCAAAATGTATATTAAATATCCATTATGGCTAAAGTTGAAACGCAGGTGGGGTGTCACGAACAGGTCATCAATTTTATAAAACATACCCATTCATATATCTAATGTACAGAAAAAAATATGTAAATAAACAGTATTTTTAGTTTTTTACAATAATTACCTTTTTAATTAATATTAAAAGGTCAGTTGTGGCGCAGGAGCACAAAGTGTGACTGTAAAATCGACTGGTTGTGGGTTCGATCCCCACTCGAGGAGATGAAATATTTACTTAAATTTATATTTCCATTTTGTCGCTCTGGTGTCGAGGCAAAGTGCGGCGTTGAACTCTGCCACTCAGCGCGCAATGCCTCTAGAATTCGGCACGTAGTGGAGAACGGAGTGTCTTGACTACTGTTAAGACACTCCGTGTTCCTCCTAGTGGTTCTCTCAGGCTACTCTGCTATGTGCGGAATACAGCGTGAAGCTAATTTATTTAATTTTATTAGTTTTATAGCATTAATAGATAGTATAGTCAAGTCAATGTTTTTAATTTAAATTCCTTATTAATCTTGTTGACCACATGTAGAAATTAATTTATATAGCATCAATTGACAATGTAATAAACATATATAACTAATGTGACATATCAGTATTTATACTCTTAAATTAAATCGAAGCTAAGAAACTTTGTAACCCACTTTCCGCCGAATTTTTCGAGGCATTGCGCGTTGAGTGGCGCAACACAACGCCGGGTTATTGCCTTGGTGCCAGAGTAAAGAAATGAAAATATTAAGAAATAATAATTCATTCCCTCGAGTGGAGATCAAACCCATAACCGTCGTGTTAGACCTTAGCGCCACGGAGGCCTATATCTTTAATTGATAATATAATAAACACGTAAAACTAATTACTAGCATAATATGTGTATATTTTTGCCTTTAAGGTTAAACTTAATATACGTCGTAGCGATTCCTATGTACCTGATTGCATGTGGTACCTAAATATCACTAGTTCCCACGAGTGATATTTAGATACCACATGCAAACGGTCCCCCGTTTATATCTAAAATATAGGCTGTCCTCAGCTTAACAGACGAAGTTCGACGTTGAACTGCAACTAGAATGTATGGTTCTTCGAACTTGTAATAAAGATTTGTCGAATTATCGTTCTTTTTTAGAAGTTGTTATTATAATTATTATTTTATATGTATATCTCTTGGATATATCTTATTACGCTCAATTTTTATACACTATTTTAACGTATTAACAATCATAAATATAGCAATAGTACTACACCACAATATAGCGAATTATTTTTTTAACATCTTTGAAAGATTCTACATAAAATGAACGAAAACGAACGAAATGGCAAAAAATGAACTTATATGTAACTCAATGAGCCATTTCGCTTGGATATCCAGAACGATGATGCTTTTTATACAAAATTCAAAGCATTGCACTAAATTTTAATATATCTTAACAGTATATTATATTTAATACTTGACGAGTGTCCTTAAAAAGATGTATCTAACCTAGTGTTGCGATATTTCGTTCCTCAATAACGAGACAATGTGTTATCGTGGAATTTAGATTTCAGTCTACATGACTGCGAAATAAAATAATTTAAACATAAGCGTCCCATGAGGCCGTCGTAGCGCAGAGCCATGGGTGCCATAAATTCGACGGTTGTGGGTTCAATTCCTACTGAATGAAATATAAAATAATTTCATTTCCTCACTCTCGTATCAAGGCAAAGCGCCGCGTTGAGTTCCACCACTCGAACGCAACACTTCAAGAATTCGGCGGAAAGTGAGGAACGAAAGCATCTTTAAGAAGTATCCTAGTGTTAGTACACTAGGATCTCAGGTTCCCTCTGCCTAACCTGCAATTTTGAAAGATACAGGACAAAAGAGAAATCATACTCCTAAGTAGAGTAGAACCCAAAACCATCGCGTGTACTCTGTCTGTCCCACTGAGCCACAAAAGCCTTATTAATGTATGATAGACGTCTTAATTAACAGTACATAATGTAGATAATTTAAGCTTAGATCTAGAACCTAATCCATTCTAAGCCATCAAGGCTTTGTCAAATCGATTACCACTGTTGTATCGTGCAAAGGGGCTGTTGCGTCCTTGTAGTTAGTACCAACCACAATGAAAGTTAAGGAAAAACGTTTCGTATAATCATTAACTTAAGGGTCAAAATAATATGACAATATTGATTGTGTTTATAAAATTTAACGGGATATTTTATTTTGAGACGTTGCGGTCGGTTAAACACGAATTTAGTGTAGCGCGACGATTTAAAACATTTTTGAACATAATGGAAAGCCTGTTGAATAATTAACTATGACAAGTAGGTACATAATATATTTGTTTAGATACATTTTTTATATATTTTCAAGTAGCATGTGAGAGCCTAGACTATTAATCAATATTTTCTTCATTTTCTGCTCATTTTTTGGACGGTTTATTTCGCAATTTTCAACTAGGCTTTGTTATTTGATATATAAGTACTAGTCAACGGTTCCTTAGAGAAAAAAGAAACAAATTTCTAAGTCAACGGATTCAAAAAGAGCGTCAATGCATTGTATTTGCTGTATTTTGTATGAAATCCGCCGCGTAAGCAACTCTACTTCCCGTGGACATACAGTTTTGAAATTTGACACGAATTGTGACAATTATAGATATTTCATTGAAAAAAAAACATTGAAATCTTATATTTTTAGATAAACGCATTTCGCATAAAATTTTATGCGAAATGAGCCCATATCACAATTAGGGTGGGAATCGAACCCAAAACTATCGCATTTACAGACATAAAATGTGCCACTGTGCCAACGGCCTCTGAACGTATCTATTTTAAAATAAATAGTTCAGTCCCACTTCATATTTTATTTCAGTCTTTTAGGAACTAGCTTCACGTTTGCTACGTTCTTCCAGCGAAATTTTATTATGTAAACTACCTAGAGATTCCTTTTGAGTCGAACATTGGGAACGTAACAAATTGAGCATGTCTTTATTTTATTTATTTTTTTCCTTGGGGCATATTTTAATTATGATAAAAAAAATATCCTAATAATTTGATTTTTTTTGTTTTATAAATCTTAATAGATACTTGGAAAAACATTTTGTATTATGTTTACGTGAAAATAACGTTGTTGTTTCTTTAATTTCAAATTTAATAATTTTGTATCGTAAATTATATCATTGTTGTTTTTTTCTTTGTTTTCGAGCCTGGGTTAAATGGTTTGTTAATGTTTCTATTTTGCCTTTCATTCTTTCTTTTTTTTAGCTTCACGCTGCATCTCGCATATAGCAGAGTTAGCAGAGAGAGCCTGGGAATCTAGTATTAAAACACTTTATTCCCATTAAGACATTTTCGTTCCCAAATTTTGGAGACATTATCTGTTGAGTGGCGTTTTGAGTGGCGGAAATCAACACCGCGCTTTGACTCGAAGCCAGAGTGTAGAAACGAAATAATTAAATATTTCATTTCCTCTAGTGGGAATCGAACCCCCTGTCGCGTTGTATGCCTGTAAACGTGACTGTGTCACACGCTTTTACCCCTTAGCCACGATTTGACTCATATTCTCCAAATGATTTCTTAATTGGTTTATGTACATATGGATTACAAAATGTTACTAAACTGTTCACTATAACTATCTACATCATGATATCGTTAACTATTGAGTGTATTTTTCCTTTTTATCTTATACTGTCAGTATAAGATAAAAAGGAAAAATACACTCAACTCACTTTTTCATAACTTTTTGATTGTGTAAATGTACAAAATATTCAATTTAGTCATTTACACATTCAACTTCACATTTTAGCCATTTTCAATCCTGTTAACATATCGAAATTCGAGATTATTGATTTTGTTGGTTTGTAAAAGGAAGACATCTCCTCGGGACCTCTTCCAGGCCAGTACGCAGAACCACTGAGCCACAGAAAATTGTTTAACAAACCACTGTTCACATCATACGGTGGAAATTTTAGTATACCAAAGACTAAAGAAGTAAGATTTATTTAGATTTTTTTAAAATATATATGCTTAAAAATTTTAATTACATTTAAAAGAAAACAAATTATAAACTTATTTGTTATATTATTAATAATAATATATATTAATATATTTTGGATAGAAAACGGGAAGATCTAATAAAAATATACCTTATCATCTTTATACATCCTATTCTTCTCTCTCATTCTTTATATATTCTATATATTAAGAGAAAGGTACCTAGAACTTTGACACTTCGTCATCCACGTTTCATCTAATTTTAGACATTTATTTTTATTATTTTATTTGAACGTGTCCCCCAGTTGGATTTGAACCTACAGTCTTTTACTTAAAACTTAATTTATATCACTGCTACATTTCTCATTTCAAAGTCACGTTACGTGAATCACTTATACCAATCCCATACATGTAGGAATTTTCAATTAGCGTTATTGGCAACTATTGCAGTTCAATATGTAATTTGGTATACGAAATAACACCGTCATGGCTCAGGAGACTACCACTTATATGGGACGGTCGATATTCAAATTCTGGTCAGCAAACATTTTAATTTAAAACATCTTAAATCTATACTTATGATATGAAGGTAAAGTATTGGTTCAAAAACAACTGAAAATATTTCAAAATTATTTTAGTGTGCGTGACGCAGAGGTACAGGCGTGAGTCTGCAAACGCGACAAGTGTGGGTTCGATTCCCAGTCGAGGTAATAAAATATTTTCATTTCTTTGCTCTTGTGTCGAGACAAAGCAGAGCGCTGAGTTCAGCAACTCAACACGCTTTCCGCAACTTCCAGAATTCGGTGGAGAGTGAGAAGTCTTAACATTAGTCCTGTCAGACTGTCAACAGAGGCTATAGAATATAGACTATACTACCTCGCGTTAATCGTGTTGATGCTCACTGCACTTGTTGTCCGCGTGAGCCAAGTTATTTTTTAATATAAGATTTAAGTTTAGATATAGTATTGGAAACTGATATTTTATATGAAGGATTTTTTTCTTCTTTACTAGTCTTTTGTGATTCGTTGAAAATCTCTTCATTAACTTGTTAAACAATCATATTTTCATACAAATATTTATTGTTGTATTTTATTAAAAAGTATAATTGTTCAATTAATCAAAACTCAAAACGAAAAGTAAAATGGCAAGCCACTTCCTATATAAAAGTAATTGATTATAGCATTCTTTCGATATATCTTTTGTGCTTTCAATTTAAAACTTGAAAACATTTTGTGAAGAAAAATTCAATCGAACCACACTTCGACGAGCCACAGAGGCTACTAGCTCAGTAACACAAATTATATATCAACAGTATTGTTATAATAAACATTTGAACAATCTATACTAATATTATAAGCCTAAAGAGCTTGTTTGGTTGAACGCGCTAATCTCATTAACTACAACTTTTTTCAGGCCTGTAGTGGACCAGGAGGAAAAGCGTGGGACAGTTAACGCGACAGATTGAAGGTTCAATTTCCATTCGTGAAAATGAAAAAAAAATAACACTACAAACTCATGGTCATGCTACATAACATGCCTTTTGTTATGCAGTACATATTATTTTTATTGTTTATTAATTCTAAATGTTCTTATAAATATTACTTGAAACTAGATTGGTGTGATTATATAGATACGGATTCTGTATATCCTTGAACAAGTCCAAAGACTTCTTTAAACTAACATCTAAAATGAACGTCTTCTTACTTCTCGAAATTTCTTCTTTTTTTCGTTCTTAAAAAAACAATATATTCCCAAGAATGAGAATCGAACCCTTAACTGTCTTCTTTACAATTATACCTTTTTCAACCATGCCACTTATGCCATCAAAAATATAAAACATTTTTTTAACATTATATTCTTTCGACCCTGCAAAATGCGATATGTTGAAATAAAATTGAAGCAAAAATTCTTAACTAACATTATTCCAACAAGGTCGTCTTCAGCTTTCAGGAACGATGCAAATTAGTTTCTGACCGCGAGAGAGAATTTTTTTAAAAGGATACAAAAAACTCAGTGAATAATCCACGTAGGTACTCGTTATTTTTTATATTTGACAGATCCTTACAGTAAAAATAAGTATATGTATATCTCGTTTACATATGTATGAGAATAGGGTATGATTTTTTATTGTCTTTACCTCATACGGATAGCATTTTTTTAGTAGATAGAATGATAGGATCGATTTAAGTATGTTTTAG
The DNA here is from genome assembly GCA_018230445.1 of Heliconius hewitsoni. Classification (NCBI taxonomy): domain Eukaryota; kingdom Metazoa; phylum Arthropoda; class Insecta; order Lepidoptera; family Nymphalidae; genus Heliconius; species Heliconius hewitsoni. The sequence continues at coordinate 9,804 of DWAN01005546.1, forward strand.
AATAAATTAATATCTTTTTATAGGAAGGCCAGTCGTGGCGCAGGGGCATAAAGCGTGACTGTAACGCGACTGGTTGTGGGTTCGATCCCCACTCGAGGAAAATAAATATTTATATCAAATTATATATCTATTTCTTGGGGCTGGTGTCGAGACAAAGGGCGTCGTTGATTTCCGCCACTCAACACGTAATGCCTTCAGAATTTGGCGGAAACTGGTGAACAGAGTGTCTTTTTATATATTTTTTAAACATTAGTAATTTCATACATCAGAGATACAAAATGAAGCCAAAAAGAATTTTACTACTACTAGACTTTCAAAATATTTCCTATAATAAATAAAGGGGGTAGGAGAGGGTAGGCAGAGGGAACCTATTTTAAGACACTCTATTCCTCATTTTTCGGCGAATTTTTCGAGTCGTCGCATGTTGAGTTGCGGAAATCAACGAATTTTTTTTTATTTAACTACGATAAGTAAAGGTAGCTCACTTATCGTAGTTAAATAAAAAAATCTATCAAAAAAATCTTTTTATAATAAACTGAAGCAATGCGAAATTACAAATGTATATTTCGTCATTTAATATACCTGGAAACTGTGAAAGATTTTTGTATTTTTTTATGTTAATTTTAACCCACACGGGATAAATTTGGTTTTGCTGAAAAGTTTAACTGGAGTATATTTCAAAAAAATACTTTATTTTCACAGTCTGCAAGCGTAGATGAGAGTGCTCGGTAACTGGAAATGTAAATCTTAAAAAATACTCTTACGAAAGCTATAAAGTTACTTTTATTTAGACAGATAATGAATTCAAACAGATAATGTAAGAGGGCAGTCGTGGCGCGGGGGCACATAGTGCGACTATAAAATCGATTGATTGTAGATTCGAGCCCCACTCGATGAAATGAAATATATATTTACATTTATATTTTCATTTCTTCGCTCTGGAGTCGAGGAAAAGCGCGGGGTTGAGTTCCGTCACTTAACACGCAATGGCCCCATAATTCCACGGAAAGTGGGGAACGGAGTGTCTTAAAACTAGGTTCCCTCTGATTGCCTGTTGTGTGCAGGATACAGCGTGAAGCATTTTTTTTATATAATGAAATATGATGTTGCAGAAGTGAAAGAGATTTTTAGGGTTCCATATCTCAAAATAAAAAATCCTTATAGGATCACTTTGTTATCTTTGATTGTCTTTCCATCTTTATTGTCTGTCTGTCTATCTGTGAGATATACTTTCCAAGATTGCAGGAAGGTATCGAGCTGAAAATGATACCAAAAGCCTAGGTCTACGGTCCCTAAATATAAAAAAAAAAAAAAAAATCAGCTTCACGCTGTATCCCGCACACAGCAGGGTAGGCAGA
>DWAN01005547.1:0-11161 GCA_018230445.1 Heliconius hewitsoni
TATATATATATATATATATATATATATATATATATATATATATATATATATAGTCGTTTTTTACACATTTGCCTTTGATACTACTTAAAACGTTATTGTCATATTGTTGAAATCTATTTTACTGTTAAAGTATTAACATAATGTAAGTGTTAACAAAGTTAGCAGTTAAAATTTTAAAAAGAAGTTAAGAAGATATTTTAATTTCATAAACAGTCGGCGAAAGTTACCAGAAAAGAATTAGCACGGAAAGAGTACAGATAACCAAACAAAGTCCTTAATTCGATTTTTTTTAGAAAAAAATAATCTATGTCCTGGAAAATTCAATTGTGATGCCTTTTATAATGCAACGCGGAAAAATGTTCACGGAATGAGATATAAGTGCTTAGGCACTTTTTGCTATAATTTTATTTTCCTTTCACTGTAAAAGATCTAATCACATGGCCGATATTTATAATAGATGGGAGAAAAGTAAATATCTTTACTGCTCTAAGTTTCTTCTTCCACTGTATACTAAGGAGGGATGTTATGTGGAAACATTTGAAGCAAAACAACGTATATAATGTCTGTGGATGTGAAGCATGACTGCCATATAGCTAAACATGATCCAGTTAGACGTGTCCGATGTCCATTAAGTGATAAAGCTTTTAAAACTAAGATTATGAGGAAACATACATTAAGATGCATCAGAAACTGTAAACGCAAGATGATAATATTAGCTAATGATAATATTACCTAATGATAATATTAATTAATAATGTTTTTTGCAAAATAAAAGTTTCATTTTATTATGTATCGTTTATTTTTGTTACATTTGTCTTAAGACACAACTTAAAACATCCTTGGGGAGTCGGTGAAACCTCCTTTGCTGTTAAAGTATTAATATAGTTTAAGTGTTAACAAAGTAAGCAGTTAAAACAGAAGTTAAGAAGATATTTTACTTTCAGGCGGAAACCATAAAGAGCCGGTGAAAGTTACCAGAAAAAGTACGAAAAAAACACAGATAACCAAACAAGATTCTACATTAGATTTTTTTAAGAGAAACACAACACACGTCCTAGAAAATTCAACTGTGATGCCGTTTATATGGTTACGGACTTGCTTTAGATGTTTTTATTGTTACGAAATGTTTGACGAGCATTCTACATTGAAATCCCACCAGAAAAGTCATACACTTACAGACATATATGATACTATGAACAAATTTCATGAAAATGTAGTTATTATAGACGTTTCAGAGATATCATGCAAAATATGCCACATGGTAATGAATGATATATTTCAGCTGGTTCATCATTTAGTAGTGACTCATCGAATAGACTACAACACAAAAATTGGTGTGAATATGGCTCCTGTAAATCTAAACGACGGTATTAAGTGTGTGTTCTGCTCCATGGTGTTTAAAACTATAAGTCATTTGATTTTGCATATGAATAGATATCACAAAAGTTGTTTAAAATCAATGTGCAATAATTGCGGTGTCCAATTCAAAAGCTACGACGATTTCTGCGAACACGTTAAAAAAGACCTAGCAGAAGATAATTTAAAATGTTCACAGTGCGATCTGTACCTAAATTATGGAGTCTTACGGACACATATGAGAGATGTTCACGGAATGAGATATAAATGCCTCAGTTGCTTTGAATTCTTTCCCTCTCACTATAAAAGGTCTAATCACATGGCTGATATTCATAATAGAAGAGACAGAATTAAATGTTCTTACTGCTCTAGAAGTTTTATATTCCAAAGTATTCTAATGAGACATGTCAGGGAAAATCATTTGAAGCAAAAGAACATTGTATGTGAGGTCTGTGGATGGAGGACCTATGGGAAGCATGAGTTAGATAATCACATGGCCAAACATGACACTGTGAGGCATGTCCGATGTCCGTTATGTGATAAATCGTTTAAAACAAATAAGTACATGAAAAAACATTATTTGAAAGCCCACAAATAATACTCGTACATCTAGGTTACGTTCTATGAATCGTATTTAATAAGCCTGCTTACATATGTGTAACATAAAAGAAAAGTTAATAACTGAATATTTGTACACGCGTATCTTCGTAACTGGATTTAAATAATTTGTTTTTGTTGTCTGGTCTAAAAAGTTTTCACCTAACAAAAATACAACATAATCTCCTTGTATATCAACACACTTCCTTCAGCGGTGCAAATCAATTCAAAATAATTATGTATTGTTTTCGAGCCGGTTTAGCATTCCACTGTTGGCCCTCGACCGCTGCTGGACATAGACCTCTCCATGGTGCATCACTGAGCTCGATCGAGCTTTGGCCCTCGTTTCGAATCTGACCTTGCGGAGATATTCCAATATAGTCCAAAGCGCGCTGAGCAACTTTAAATTGGTGGACCCGACGAACTATCAGTGTCGACGTTTCGGCTTAGTATGTCATAACTGAACGACTTATTTAAGAACTTTCAGAACGCTGCTATCTTCACGTTGAAGGTAACTTATGGGGTATACTTGATTTTGAAGGCTATAAAACATGATAAAACAAGTTAACCAAGAAGTTTTAGCATGAAAAGTGATAAAGTTCTCGTAAACAACGTAGCGGGCAATGACAAGTAATCAATTAAAATAATTTATCTATATATTAATACATGAAGCAAAAACTTTGGACCCCTTTTTTCGCTTGAATTGCGCGAATGGAGGAGTATGAAATTTGGCACACTTATACTTTATATGTATGAGAAGGGCAAAACGCTATATTTTTGAATAATAATGCTTGTACCATGCATTTGATATTATGTACAACACTTTTGTATTTATAAAGTGACATAGACGATGCTATGGCAACGCGTATTATTAATAACACGTAATACGGGTTCTTTAGTATATCTAATTCTGGATTTTTTTTTAAATAAACTGATTATATAAGATGTGTTTCTGGACTTCAGATTTGAAAATGACAGTGATTAATTATCTAACACTTATCGTAAATACCTTTAGGCTCTTTCCCTGTTTCGAATTATAAGAGTAGACAAAGGGAATATATTGTTGAGGTAGGGTAAATGTACCAATTGATGCATTGGTTGCAACAAAGGCGTATCTTGTAAAATAGAGAAAATTGATAAAAGTTTTAATGTCTTACATTATTTTAATACTTATAATTTGATTAACATTTAATTTATTATTTATTAGTCCATGGTTAAGCAAAAATATTCTATAGGTTAAATACTATAGGTTAAAAAAATATTCTATAGGTTATATACTAAATTTAAAACATGAAAATATTTTTTTTTTCTTGTCTTATCCGTCCTTATTGCACCCAACTAGTAAACAAATAAGTCGTTAATTTCATTATTGGTTTTTAAGGAAAATAAAAAAATATTTGAGGACATATTTACAACAGTGACTATCGCATGTTGATCAGATTTTGTTAAACATTTTTTTAACTAGACTAAAGGAATCTTCCGAATTAGCAGCAACTGGTCTCCTGGACATTCCAACCTGATCCTCCATGTTTGCCTGGCAGCTCAGGACCTGTTTCAACCACAGCATTTTCTGGGTTCATGAAAAGTTTCAAGGATAAAACGTACCTAATCGTTAGGATTAGAGCCTTTCACTCCACGTTTTTCTACCTTAAATTGCAAATTAAAATTATTTTTGCTTAATAAGTTTTTTTTTTCTGCTTACTGGCAAAACATTCTTATTAAAATCAAAATCAGTAATTATTTTTTAAAAAATTAAGCCGAATTTCATCAAACAATTTCCCCATATTTTGAAAACAACTTAAGCGATTTAAAGGAAACTTATACTGAAGTATAAGCCTGGAATCATCTCAAAATGACTTTTAGTTTTCGAAAAATTTGTGGGCATACAAAGATACTCTTGCCAAATTAAGCATATGTGCTTAGAGACCTAAGTGGAACATCATACTCAAATATTAATCAATTCCAACATTATTATATACCCCAATTTTTTGAAGTCGGTTAAGAAGGTACGTTAAATAATAAGTTTGTCAAAATTGTATTTCTAAAATCCTTGTAATGTTAATTCTTTTTCTCCTGTTATCACACTATTATGCAATTTTTGCTGTAAGCAAGTTACAATGGTGTCATAATATCCTACTAATATTTTTAAATTCTTAATTTCAGACCAAGAGATCATAGATCACCTATCGGAAAGAGATAGAAAGTTATACATCACAAGGTTAATAACAATTATTATAGAATATTCTACAGCCATACCATTTAGATGGTTCTCGAACAAGTTTATGTGCTTCTACTGTTGCTGCTCTTTTATTGACAGTTCAAAGTTAAAAGAGCACACACAAGAAGAGCACAGTGAAGTTAAACTAACTAATGTCCTGAGAACCGTCACTACTCATACGAGATTGAAGCTGGATATCTCTGAGATTTCTTGCAAAAAGTGTCCGAAACCAATGTCGACTCTAGAAGAATTTTTAAACCATGTTTCGGAGTGTCATAGTGTAACGTTCAATAGTAGTATCGTAGATTGCCTTTTTGCTTTTAAGTTGTCAGATGATAGCATGCGTTGCCTTGATTGTGGACAAAATTTTCGATTTTTTGGAACATTACTCAGACACGCTCACAAATCTCATGTGAAAGCTAACACGTTTTTATGTGAAAGTTGCGGGAAAGGATTTGTGGCGAAGGCAAATTTGGATAGTCACGTGAAAACGGTTCATTCCAGTATCCAATGGGCTAAGTGTTTGAAGAATTACAACCAGAAAAAAACTGAGAAGCTACAATGTCCCAAATGTCCTGAAATATTACGCAGTAACTATCTTAGAAAACAGCACCTTGCTATCGTCCATGATGTCAAAAGTTCTCAATTCTCATGCGACATATGCTCCAAAATGTTCCTAATAAAAAGTAGGTTGATACAACATCAATTGAGAGTGCATTTAAAGGAAAAGTCTATAGCGTGCGAAATTTGCGGATTTAAAGTCTTTAGTAAAGATTTGCTAAAACGGCATATGGTGAAACACGACGATTCACGCCCATACCAGTGTGAGATCTGCAAAAAAGCATTTCAAAGAAAGAAAACTTTGGACTTTCACAGGCGTATACATACCAATGATAGGCGTTACGTTTGCAAAGACTGCGGGAAAGCATTTGTTCAAGTGACAAGCCTAAAATTACATACGCGAGTACATCATAATAATGCGATAATCTAGAAGCATTTGTTTGTATAGTTTTGAAGATATTTGCACAATGAATTCAGTTTACTGGATGAAAGTGAATAAGAACATGGCGTTGATGCAATATAACTGGCGACAATAAGTTATTTAAAAAATCTGTATCACGTTAAAATCAAAACGAATCTCTATAGAGACGTTAGAGACACCACTTTAGGAGAGAAATAGACCTTTTATATCATTAATAATAGTTATCGAAGGCTAGTTAAATTAAAATATTGTATTAATATGTATTGTGTTGTAGTAACTTATCCAATTAAATATAGTAAAAAAATTGCAATGAAGCGTTTTTCTTTATTTTCCCTCTTTTGGCTTAGTTGAAAATTTGTGTAGTGTAATTTAAATAGTTTCTTTATTATGATTGGGAAATCGAAAATATTTTAAATATCCTCTAGACTTTATCAGCGGTCAATTGGAATTACAGTTGTAAAAAATATTTCGTATAAATCAAATCAAATCAGCTGTACGCTGTATCCCGCACACAGCAGGGTAGGCAAAGGGAACCTAGTGTTAAGACACTCCGTTCCCCATTTTCCACCGAATTTGGGAGGTATTGCGTGTTGAAAGGCGGAACTCAACGCCGCTCTTTACCTCGACACCAGAGCGAAGAAATGAAAATATAAATGTAAATAAATTTTTCATGTCCTCAAGTGGGGATCGAACCCATAAGCAGTCGATTTTATAGTCACACTTTTTGCCCCTGCGCCACGACTGACCTCATTTTCAGCTTCACGCTTTTAAATGTACTAATAAAATATATTGCATGTAAACTCAATTGCGGCCAGTGGTGGCGCAGGGGCACAACGTACGACTGTAAACTCACTTAATAACAGGTTCTGGGTTCGACTAACACTCGAGAAAATTTATTATTTAATATTTTCATTTCGTCGCTCTGATATCGAGATAAAATGCGTTGAATTTAGCCGTTCAATACACAATGCCTCCAGATTTCGGCGGACAGTGGGGAGCGCAAGTATCTTAATGGAAACGGAGTGTCAACATTATATCCCCAAGCTCTGAATACCTGTAAAAAGTAAATACTGTAAATTTGTACTAAAGTAATAAATATTTTAATTAATTTCATAACATGAAAAGTTTGAATACCTTGAAACTAGCGCAGATGGCAAAAAGTTAAGTTTCAGTGAAAGAAAAGGCTACTCGCTTAAAATTGTAACATCGTAGAATGAATACACTTGTGTTTTTCATTTGCAAACTTACGGAACGCTATTTCAACTTGTTAGCAAAAAGAAAAGATATAGAGCGGCATTCACGAAAATGTACAGATGTTACATGTTTTATTATGGTGGTAAGTTGTGCTTTTAGGGCATATAGTTTTTTGGTACTAGCGAAATATTTGTTGACTTTAATATTTTTATTTCTTAGTTCTGGTGTAGGCGCGGTGTTGAGTTCTCGTTGAGACTCAACAGGCAGTGTGTCGTAACACTCTACCTAGCTACTCGAGTTTATTAACTCGACATCTGACCACAGTTACCCGATCGACCACTGTAAAACGAATAATAATAATATTTTGTATACAAATTGATGTAAATCATGTAGTAGACTACATGATCATGATGCAATGTCATGCACGTCATTGCACGCAAGACTTCATGATTTCAGCCCGTCGAAGTTAATATAAAAATTAAAATCTTTGAGTATACATAGTCGTAAGTAGATATCTTTACAAAATGCCTTCATTTAGACGTATAGACAATAGCAATAATTCAGTACCGTTCCAATAAGCCGTAACTTAAAAACCATCAACAAAAACAGAAAAATAAAACGGGATCCATAATAAAAATTGACAAAACATCAAAACTTATGAGGCAAAATTGCGGACCGGTTTATCTCCAACTTTACCCATATAATGTGTGTACAATAAATAAAACAAGATAAAAGGAAAAAAATAATGAAATTTACAAAGAAAGCTGTCCCCACTGAATAATAGAATAAAGCGAATATAGGCAGTTAACGGTCGTCGACTACGATGTTACTTCCTAACGCTATGAATCTTTACGAGGCCGGAGAGGGTTATAGCTGTCATAGCAGTAATAGTTGGTCTTTAGTGAGATCACTCTCTCGAATGACCATATGGTATTGCTCTAATGATCCACATTATGGGTACCTAGGTTTGCATAAAACATTTCCGGAACAATGGTAACCAATTTGATAAATTTTGACAAATGAGTAAGTATTTCACTTACATTAAAATATTTATCGAATTGATAATAGTCTTACTAATACTATAAATGTGAATGTTTGTAAAAATGGAAGTTTGTTCCATTTTCACACTACAAAAACTACTGAACGAATCGAAATGAAATTTTACAGTAAATAAAAAATCTATGAAAGAAAAATTTTAAAAAAATCACCTTTTGTTTATTATTCAAAATATAATGAAAATTCAACGAGAAGTTCCGTTTTAAATAAACCTATTAAATTTGCTGTTAGGTGAAAGATATTCTCATGGTCCAGTACACTACTGGTTAAAGAGAACGAACAAAAAAGGAGCTTTTAGAAACATGGCGCAGAAAAAGTTCTTTGACTTTCATGATATTAATTGGAACTTTAATAAATGCTTTGACTGTGTATTCAATAGGCTTTGTAGTAAATTTTCTTTTCATTTGTTAACGCATACTAATCTTCTATCTCCTGGCATTAATCGCGGGCGTATGTTGCTAGGATCTGTCTTCCTGCTTAATCTACTCCACTTTGCAAGAACTGTAACGTGGTGGTGAGACCATTAGCTCTCATGTCCTGCATCGCGTTACGCCGCACATCCACCTTAGCAACTTAATTTCCGTGACGTGAAGCTCCTGAGTCTGCCGAGATAGTGCTGGCCAACATTTGCAGCCGTATAAAACAACCGATCAGATGATGCTCTTGTATCAGCCCCTTGAGCTTGAACGGTATTCCACGGTCGCAGACCACACCAGTGACCTCCCGCCATTTGGCCCAATCAGCGCCTATCCGGCCATGGGCATCGCGATCGATGCCTCCAGACTCGTGCATAAAGGATCTAAGGTACTTGAACTTTTCCGAGTTAACGGCTGGCTCAGATCTATAAGGTATGATCTATAAGGATAGTGCTCGAGTCCGGGCTCCCGAAGGTCATGTGCCTTAAAGCACTCTAATGCTGCACACTAAGCTAAGATATATAAATTATATAAAGTTTACCTAAAATAAATGTGTAGTTAGTAAATATTGTAATATATAAAATTGTTAAATATATAATTATATCAACTTAGAATAAGCTTAGGTTAAAAATTTTATAAAAAAATGTAAAGATAAAAATAATATTTGCTTATAATAAGTATTAATTGTATGTATTTAAACAATAATGTAATTAATATATGTGATCAGAAAATCTGATATAATAATAAAGTAAAAAAGAATACGGACCAAATGTCTGTAGTGCTGAAATTCTAAGCTAGACTGACGAGATGAATCTCTGGTCCCCTCAAAAACCAAAGTAAAACGAGAAATAAATAATTAAAAATCTACAATTGGCACAAATTGAAAAGTTAAGTTAACATACCTCCACAAACCACTAAGAGCTATCAACTTACTAAGAGCGGCAAACAGCGAGTGAACGGCGGAACGAAATTAGAACAAGTAGACGCTGGAGTGGGAAGAGGGCTGTGTAAATAAATTCTGATTAAACAAGCCATTGCATAATAGTTATTAATTAAAATATTTTTTTGAGCATCACGCTGTATTCCGCTGTAGCACGGTAGGCAGAGGGAACCTAGTGTGAAGACACTCTGTTCCCCATTTTACGCCGAATTCTAGAGGCATTGCGTGTTAAGTGGTAAAATTCAATTCCGCGCATAACCTCGAAACCAGAGCAAAGACATGATATTATTAAATGTTTCATGTCCTCGAGTGGGAATCGAACTCACAACCCGACTCTTTTACAATTACACGCTTGTGCCCCTGAGCCATGACTGGCCTCAACGCTTTTTATAAAAAGAAAAAAATTCTTAATATATTTTTTACTCGAGGGAAATATTCCTTGTCTTTTTCTTTTTCCCGCATAGCAGGATAGGCAGAGGGAACCAAGTTTAAAGACACCTTGTTCCCCACATTTCGCCAAACTTTCAAGACGCTGCTGACGACCATAACAAATTGTTTGTTAGTAAAATTAATGTTTTTGTTTCTTTTGTTCACTTTAAACTACTGAACAAAAGACTGTTTCGTAACTCGTCAGCCAAAACAAATGCCAATAGCCTAAATATTTATATTCCATAATAAAGTAAGCCGACCTTGATATATTCTAAAGCTCAAATCCAAAACAAAACCACTGCGAAATGACAAAAAAAAATAATTTGAAAATTTCACGCTTCAGACAAGAAACGAACAAGAAAATAATTAAACCCAATGAATGTAAATAGTACCTCTGCATACATAATTTTCTGAATGTAAGATGTTGAATGTTCGAATGGAATACGAAAGTGGAGAGTTAATTAAAACTCACGTACAAAGTTTTCATAAGATGTAAATACCTTTACAAAACATATAGCGATAATTTTTAAGCGAAATCCATTAAAAAAGCTCATGTAATTAATGTTTGCTTCAGCAGCGGCAGAGGGAACGTAGTGTTAAGACACTTCGTTCACCACTTTCCGACGCTCGAAGCGTGACATGTTGAGGGGCGGAATTCAACATCGCGCTTTGCGTCGACACAAGAGCAAGGTAAATGAAAATAATAAATATTTCATTTCCCAAGTGGAAATCGAACCCACAACCGTCGCGTCTATAATCACTTGTGTTACTGCGCCACGTCAGAATCAGTTTTTTGTCTATAAAAAACAAACTATTTCTTTTTATCTTACTGAATTGAATCTACACCTATATGCTAAGTTATTTGTACAAAATGTTGGTTACTATTTTAACAATTTTTTTTGCATACATAATAAAGAAAACATACTATACTAAGGAGTATTTTATAAAATCTTTTAAATATCATAAAGAATTAAATAGTACCTAAGTAGAAAATTTAATATAATAATTTTATTCACTGAAATCGTCGAACAAAAGGCATTTAATCACTCTGAAAGACGTAAAAACTTCATTAAAAATAAAACGAAATGTTATATTTATTTTGAAATCCGCATAAGAAATCCGCTTCAAGTATATCCGAGCTTCTTACTCTATTTTTTAAGGTGTTCAATCAAAACTAACAGTATATTGTGATCTAAGGCCTAACCGAGGCTTCGTGTGGCGCAGGTGCACAAAACGTGCGTAAACAGAACAAGTTGTGGTTCGATTCCCGTTCGAGTAAATGAAATATTTAATATTTACATTTCTTCGATCTGGTAGTAGGCAAAAGCGGTGTTAAATTCCGATGCTCAACAGGCAACGCCTCCAGAATTCGGCGAAAAATCGGAGAACGAAAGTGTCTTGATTGGTGCAATTTACACATCACAAAGAAAATAAGAATTCACCATATGATTAAAAAGTAACGAAGTCAAAAATTAATATAATAATTTTATTCACTAAATTTCGTCGAACAAGGCGGTCTCGGTCTCCTTTACGGCATTAGCATAATCAGCTTGGCTCAGGCTTTAGCTCGGAGTTTAGCAGACGTTTTACTGTTCGTAAAATCACTGGGTTAAAGTAAGATACGCTATCTTAAGGGCAAGTATGTTGAAAGACGGAAGGCTTAGAGCTCGGTGAAGGAAATGTATAGAATTACTAAAGTATCGATATCGATTTTATTAGTAGAAACATTAAAATTTATTTATTTTTATTTCAATATAAGACTCTGCATAAAAACTCCGCATTAAGTTAGCCTATGCCCGAGCTTCTCGCTGTTTTCTAAGTATTCTAATCAAAAATAATTGGAAATTTTACCTAAGGCCTGATCAGGGCCCGGCGTGATGCAGGAGTACAAAGCGTGTGTAAACGGGACAGGTTGTGAGTTTGAGGCCGGTCGTGGCGCAGCGGCACAAAGTGTGACTGTAAACCGACTGGTT
>DWAN01005548.1:0-11159 GCA_018230445.1 Heliconius hewitsoni
AGTGGGGAACGGAGTGTCTTAACACTAGGTTCCCTCTGCCTACCCTGCCGTGTGCAGGATATAGCGTGAAGCTATTTTTTTTTATATACATATAGCAGGAAATCTTTTAATACCTGCGCCATACTCCTAATGTGTGTACCAACTGTCGTTCTCTTCCCCTTGGATAATCTAGCGAAACTAATAGCCGTAGTTCTTTGTGAGATTTTTAAGGCGATGTTATGTTTTGTTTGTTATGATTAATATATATTTTTTTTATTTTCTTATATAGGATCTGGATACAGAAAGTTAAGAGTTAAATCACTCCGTGCTCTAATCACGGTCCATATTGTAGAGCATATTGATTGCCAATCCAATATAACCAAAACTTACAATACTGTTTTTTTTTCGGTTTCATCTCCTTTTTAGTAGGAGAAAACTAGGTGTCCAGACACACCACTCTCCATTTTGATGGATTGACGCAACCAAATGTCATGTTTTGTATTACCAGAACAGGAAATCCCACCAATCGCCTCTTGGATATATAGACCGAAGTATCGGAGCAGGAATTGAACCCACAACCATAGCGATAGCCTTTACAGGCAAACTCTGGCTGCGTCATGACAGCCTCCAACATTTTCAGCATATTTTCGATAAACTTAATAAGAATCTACCCTTAAATGCATATTTCCATGCAATATTCGCAACACGTCGTTACATTATCGCATGCGAGTTGTCACTGTGGGGCGTTACGCCGCTTATTTATATGACAATCGTTTATTATACGTCATAATATAATAATACAATACAAGGAAATGTTTCTTTAATTTATTATTAAATAGAGAGTGCCGCGCGGCTTCGACCGCTTGTTATTAAATCAGATATATATATAAAAATCAGCATCACTTACAAAAACTGTGTTGTATTGCTTCTCTAGCTTTTCTGGTGTTACTCGGAGTCGTGGGAGGCTATGGTCATTAACCATCATACGACCCGTACGGTCGTTTGCTGTATTTTTTCATAAAAAAAAGGCAAACAGACAGACAAATATTTAAATAATTTTCATTGTTTCGTGTATTATACTATTAGTTATTTTAAGCCCCCTACATTGTTTTTTCGCAAATACATTAAATGAACTGACACACAACAAAATATTTTTTACTGTTTTAATATTAAAACAGTAAAAAATATTTTGTTTATAATATATAGTATAGACTAGCTTTAAACTGTCAGGTTAAATGGATATAACTGTGTTGTATATATTTTTAATTCCCCACTCTCAAGCGTTCATTACGGAGCACACAATATCTTGATTTTTTTAGGGAAAGTGGGAAATGGAGTATTACCACTTCGAAGAGTTCTGCCACTAAACAGGATCTCCATGCGGCGCTTTCCCTCTTTACCAAAGCGAGCATACAATTAGCACGAGTGGGAATCGAACCCACAACCTGTCGCGTTAACAGTCGCACTCCTACAGCACAACTGGCCTGAACTACAAGTGTAACCATTAAGTTGTTTCTAATGACTGCTTCTCATTTTCAAAAAAAATGCGTGGAACATTGACAAGTAAGATTATTAACAATAGATCCAAAGATAGATAATTAGATTAATAGTTATTTTAAACTTGTTAATCAATAAGTTTAATAATTCAAAATATTCTAGTAAAAATGATTAAACGTTCCGGAAGCAGTAGATATCCTCTTGCAGGTTGCAGCGCCTCATTAAGGAGACAAAGTGTGTTATAAAATGGATACTATTTATTTAATCCGGTCTTAGAATACTGATATGCTCTACTTAGATAGTTCAGTTAGTAATTAATAATATATAAAAAATTTATAAAACTATAATAAAAAATGCAGCATTTTTGATTATTAGTTTAAAATATAGTCAGGTCAAATTCCAGCTGAAAATTGGTAAAAATGTTATAATAGAAAAAAATACTAAAATAATATTTCAAAAAAACATCGGATAAAAATTGTAGACAATACAATTATTTATTTGTTTGTGCGTGTTGAGTGGCGCACATCAACGCCGCGTTTTACCTCGAAATTGCCTTTGATTTAGAAGTGAATCAATGAATATTTCGATTAAAAATCTAACAAAAAAATATTTAAATACATAAAATTCGAAAATAACGCCTTGCAATATTTAATTAACAAATAAGACGAATGTACCAAAATTAATGTACACACAACCATTTAATATGTTTTTCTAATAAATACGTAACAAAATCCATGAAGAAATTGGTTACAGAATGGAATTGAATTTAATTTCCGGTTTTTATGAAAACAATTATACAACAACATCTGTTGGTCTGGAATAAGTAAATGTTGACTGCAAATTGTAATTACAAATTTGAAATTCTAATTGAGGCCTAATAATTAATTTAAATTATAGATACCTTTGTTAGAAAATAAAAATTCCATTGGTAATAGTAAATATGTGATTTAATAAAATAATTGAGGCCACTCGTGGCACAGGGGCACAAGCGTGTGACTGTAAGCGTAGCACGTGGTTCGATTCTCACTAGAGAACATTAAATCTTCAATATTTTCATTTTCTCGCTGTGGTAAAGAGGCAAAGTGCGTTGAGTTCCGCCACTCAACACGAAATGCCTCCAGAGTTCGAACGAACGTGGGTTCCCCGTGGGTTTGGGAAGGTTCCCAAAGAGAACGGAGTATCTTACCACTAGTTTCCCAGATTCCTTCTGTCTACCCTGCTATGAGCAGTATTAAGCGTAAATCTAAAAAGTAAAAACAAAATAATAATATTGAAATTCTTTAGTTGTTTTTTTTTTGCAACTTGCAAATGCGGGAACAAGCGTATTGTTCCCGCATAGGGAAGGCGGAGGGAATCAGGTACTATTATATTTTGAAAGTGCTATATCTACACTTAGAAAACGAAAAATTAAATAAGTTGTAACAAGCATATAAGAACTTCGATGTAGCATGATGCCCACGTATGGCTTGGTAGTCGGAGCGCTTGGTCCGATTGAAATAAGCACGTGTTCCTATTCCGTTGCTTTTAAATTTGTAAACATTTTTTAAAAAATATAAATATTATCATTCCTCGCAAGTAGATATCAAACCCACAACTATCCATTTTCCAACAAATACTTTTACAATAGCATTTAAAAATATTCTACAATTATACAGTACATTTATTTCCTGAAATCGGTATAAATTTTTCATTTAATTTCATACTCAATTTAACGCCAAGTTGGCAACTTCTTACATTTTTGATGCTTGGCCGCTGGCAGCAACTTGCTGATAAAGTATTTATTATGTTTTTATTGTATCTAGATAAAAAGTATGGCAAGTTCACCAGAAAAGCATTAATATAAATGAGAATAAAACTCTTGTATATACGAGATGTTGTGATGTGACTCTATAGTATACATGTATTCGTCGAGAAAACTATTTAAATGGTATTTACTGCCAGATGATAATATTTTGTTGTATGTTCAATCCCCTCTCAAGAAATCAATTTTATTTCCTTGCTCTGACGCAACTGCAAAACGCAGCGTTGAATTATTACGCATCGCCCCGTATTCGGGAAAGTAGCGGAGAATGGAGAATCTACACACTAAATTCTCTGCCCTGATTTGTGGGATAGAACGTATAGAAGCTGAAAAGAATATGAAAAAAAATATAGAAGCTGAAAAAAAATATAGTTTCATACTGTTTCAAGTGATACATTTATATTTCTGTGAGGTTTCTTCCGTTTGATTTTCTTTTCCTGTTATAAACACCCAATTAACTATGTCATACATAATGTTTTACCATTTTTTAATTTATTCATACTTTTTCATTTTAATTTATTCATATTTTTTCATTTAAATAACCTAACTTTTTCCATGTTTTCCTTTTTCCACGATCACGGGCGTATCTAGATATATTTTCCGAATTAGACCTGAAGTCTTTAGCTTTGAACTGGTATGCTCATGTAAACTTTTGTCTTATTCTTTATAGCTAGTTTTTATTAGTACAATTTCTGTGATGGGTACGGTTAGGGCTAGTTTTTTATTAGTATAATGGGATGGGCACAGACCAGCCCCGTCTCCCCCTTATCCCTATGCCCATTTCTACGATTAATTTCTCATCGCCCAGCCATGCATAAATCGTATTGACCTTTGCCAATTATGTTAAAACATCCCCCCAATTTACATTTCAGATATCAAGCGCAATAGACTTGTAAACAAATTTAGCCGGCACCTTCCAAAGTAAACACAAACAAGCCTATTATTGTTATTACAACAGAAAATAACTCTATAGAAAATCAAGATGTTCGTTGTTTTTTGTATGAATCGTTGTTTAATGATTAATTATTAATTGGTAGCTTCTTATTTTATGAATGTTTTGAGTGTAAGAAAAATGTTAGTCATGTTTCACTTTCTTCTTTCTTGGTAGTTTCTTAATTAGATGTAACTTTAACTTTGTAAGTACTATTATAACACCGGGCTTAAAAAATAATTAATAAAATAATAATTTATAAAACAACAGCTTCACGCTGTCTCCGTACATAGAAGGGTAAGCAGAGGGAACCTAGTGTTAAGACACATCGTTGCCCCACTTTCCACCGAGTTCTGGAGGCATTGCGTGTTGAGTCGCGGAACTCAATGCCGCGCTTTGCCTCGAAACCACAGCGAAAAAATGACAATATAAATCTAAGTTTTTTTTTTATCTCTTCGAGTGGGGACCAGACCCACAACCAGTCAATTGACCCATGCACCGCGACTGGCCTCAATAACATAATAATTAATAACTGGAAAATAATAATTAATGACTTGTAAAATAAATGCGATGAAAAATGATTAAAAGTAGCCATATCTTTGTTTAAAACTCTTTATTAACAAATTTAGTAATATGAAGGTCATTTTTATTAATAATTGGCGACCGCCTAACTGTATTGTTTTTGACAAATGGCCTATTTAACATAAATAAAATCTTCAATTCAAAGCAGTAGTTACTGATATTAGCGCGTTTAAACAAACAAACTTTTCGCTTTCATAATATTAATAGTTTAAGATTCAGTAACTGGTCGTTTTTCTGTAACTTATCAATAAGTGATTATTTGGGATATGAAAGAAAAGAATAAAAGAAAAAGTATCAATTTATTCTCACACAGTTCTTACAATACATGAATAAAATATCTAATCTATGATATATATACATTTTGATCATATATTAGAATTATGTCGCTTACAATAATCTTTGGTATTAATAAAAAGCTAATTGCAAATATGAAAAAAAAAACTTAAATTAAGTCTTAAAATTAAAATACAGTCTTAATAAACATAATATTTGTTATTATAACAAACAATCGAGGCCAGTCGTGGCTAAGCGGCACGAAGTGTGACTGTAAAACCGACTGGTTGTGGGTTCGATCCCCACTCGAAGAGATGAAATATTTACTTAAATTTATATTTCCATTTCTTCGCTCTGGTGTAGAGCGTTGCGTTCTGCCACTCAACACGCAATGCCTCCAGAATTCGGCTGAAAGTGGGTAACGAAGTGTCTTAACACTAGGTTCCATCTGCCTAGCGTGCTGTGTGCGGGATACAGCGTGAAGCAGACTTTTTTTCTTTATTTATAACAAACAATAATGAACTCGATCAAAACTTACAATTGGTTTATATTTTATCCCATAGGAACAATTCACTCTGCTCTCCATAAAGTCTTTATAAAGACCTAATTTCGACTATTTGGTCTAGAATTATGCCTTTATTTTCAATGTAAATAAGTTACTTTTTTCAATTTTGAATAATAAATATATCAGAAAACGTTTAAAAAATAGAACAAAGATCTCGTTTCTATAATTTTTATACGTTTTTTTTTTATATTTACGACCTCTCTCCTCGTCATATTTTTCAATATTTTTAAATGTATTACTTTACCTCTTAGTAATTTTGAAATTAAGTATTCAACTAAATTCTCTACTAAACTAACTAATACATGTAAATCACATGCTTTCACGTCCACTGAAAAGGTTGCTTGAACGTATCTTTGCTAGTAATCTACTAAGTGATAGACTTACTAATTAAAGTAGACTGAATCAATGAAAAGATTTATTTAAACTTTAACGTAATAATATTTAAAAGTAGGGAACCGAGTGTCTTAACACTATGTTCCCTCTACATACCTTGTTGTGTGCGAAATAATAGCGTGAAGGTGATTAAATTTGATTTTAAAATGTAAATGGACCTGTTTCAAACATTATATCACAATCAACAAGTCTTTGAAAAATGTTTTATAGAAATAACGACAAAATTAAAATGTTGTGTAATTTATAATGAATTTCATTAATCATAGAACTGTTTTAACTTGAAGAAATAAATTAAATTATTTATAGTAGGAGACCCGAAGTGAGGATTTCGGGATTTAATAAAACGTGATATAATACACTGGGAGATTCCTTGTTCTCATTTAAAAACTTTCACCAAATATGAGCCCCATATAAATAGCCGCCAGTCTAGTCTAGTTAAGCCAGCCAGTCTGGTTAAGGATCAGATTAGCAAAAATAGTGATCATCTGAAATTCTCGAGGGTAGAAAAGGTAGAGTGAGTTAGTTACATGCTAAATGATGTTTTCCAGTAATCTGACAATTTGAGAGTGAAGATTTTTTTTTAATTTAGAAGGAAATAATTATACTATCGATCGAAAAATATATTATCTGACGAAATCCACAAGCCGAAATAATAAAAATTTGATCGAATTCAGTCGATAAAGCTTAATGCACTCTATGCGGGTCTTCACTCTTTTTCTCTATCTATCAATATCTCACTCATCGATGATGATGGTAATGAAAAAAATTAAAAAATAATGTGGTAGTTTTTACAACTATTTTCCTCTTAATACAAGTATTCTACTTCAAATTTCATATCAGATAATCGTCAGATTATAAGATGACACGTCTAGGGTAAGAAGATGAACATATATATCTCAATCTGACGCTCTTGACTATATTAAAATGATATTAAATTGTTGGCTGCGAATTTGCTTTACATCCAAATCGTTAGACTAATATTTTTTTTAGGTTCACTCAACGTCCCCTTAAAAAATATATGATGTGCTCAATAATTCATGGAAACAATCAGATTAGCATACTTACATTTTTAAGAATACGTAGGACATGGATGATATCAATTCCTGACGCGCTCAAGTATGTCCATGCAACATTTTTTTTACATTTTTGATATAAATCTATTTGATATAAATCTAATCTAGCCCACGTAACCAGGAAACTTAAGCCAGTATAAGCTTCGCAACTCAATAGAACTCTAAGTCGCTCGAGTAAATACCGATTTAGCATCGTGGCTTCCCCTACTATTACATATTAAAAACTTACAGTTAAACAATAGCATCTTATAAACATAATAATCCAATTAAAAGTAATAATAGTATGTTTTCAAAGAAACTTAAGTTTTACAATAGATTAAGATATAAGCATTATCTAAACTTCTAAAGTGTCTAAAGAAGAATGTTGACCAAGGAATTCTAAAAACATGCATATATAAAAAATAAATTAATTAATTAAAACAAAAATCAACAAGTTTTGATAATACTTAGAGGTTAAAAAACACTTCAGAATGCCTCCAGAATTCGGCGAAAGTTGGGAAACCTAAGTGTATTAATGGGAACGAAGTATCTTAGCACAAGGTTCCCTAGACCCCTCCGCCTGCTCTGCTAAAAAACTTATCATTATAATTTAAATAATACAGCTACTCATACAATCGTACATATTTTAAAGATTTAAATAATCTCTTACATCCATATATCTGTGTTCATATACCCTCTTGCATTCTATTTTAGAGCTGAAAGTACATTTAGTTTTCTCAGGAGTATAATTTAAAAGCAGATCTTATCCTAATATAATGTGCTTCTAGGAAATTGCTGTACGTTTGTATGCAAATGCTTTATTTAATGATAGTAAAAAACGTATTTAGTCTGTATCTTAATTCATACAGATAATGTTATGTACAATGATATTTAAATAGAGAAATAACAAAATGGTTTCTTTTATGGATGAGTTGGCGATAAATTGTAAAAAGAAAAAGATCTCTTGTTTCTACAACACAAGCTTTCTAATTTCGTATTACTTGAATTTGATTTTCAATGAAGATATTATGAAAAAAATGTAACTTAACTTTACTTACGGTTAATATTAAACACTAAAAAACTAATATTTATGACAAAACACTAATAGAAACGATTATAATGATATAAGGCTGGTCTTAGTATTAAATTTAAAATATTCTAAGATGACGCTACAAAATCTTCACCAATATTAACAATATTATTAAACTTATGCTAATATTTTCTAAGGAATTTGCGCCAGATGTTTTATAATATTTAACCTCATCCTGTGTAGGAGGAGAGTAAGAAGCTTCGTAACTAAGTTTATTAGCACAAGGCAGCATATCCACTGGAATTTCCATCAACTTCCTCCTATACTCTCTTTTAGAAACATCATTTCCGTTATCCTGATCTTGCATTTCATCATAAACATCATCAAAATTATCATCTTCATCATCAATTTTATCTGAAATTTGCTTAATAACTTTTAAGTCAGTATTTTCTATTTTAATATTTCCCAAGTTGGTTTTTAATTTGGTGTCCATTATACAGTTGAGCCGCTCAAGAGATGCTTTGACGCGTCTACTTCGGGTTTCGTTACGTAATTTGTGCAGCCACGATAAACGGCAGTCGCATGCTAGCTTGTTACCTGTCAAAAGAAATATTATATCATCATTATGCATTTTTGGTATAATTAAATATTTTCCTAATGCTTTAATGCTCTTTTTTTTAATTTGGAGGCCAGTCGTCGTGTTGGTAGTCGTACTCTTGGACCCCACGGTCCAAGAGTGCAACTGCCAACGCGACTGGTTTAAATATTTAATAAAATATTTAATTTCTTCGCTCTGGTAACGATACAAAGCACGGCGTTTACTTCCAACACTCAATCTGCAATTCCTCGGGAAATTGGCGGAAATGAGAGAATGAAAGTGTCTTAATGAGAACGGACTGTCTTAACACTAGGTTCCCTGGTTCCCTCTGTTATCTCTGCTATGTGTGGAATACACGCGATGCTATGCGTGAAGCATTAGTTTTAGGTACTGATTAAAGTATAAATTTCGGAGACATTTCTTTTACCCAAATCTTGGCTATTCAAATAGCGAAAAAAAATAGCTAAATTTTTAGACATTTAATTGCCTAGCTACACTAAATGTCTATCTCAGCTATCTTTACAATTTATGTTCATTTACACACATTACATCCAAAATAACCAGCAAAACTGGTACACAATAAAAAAAGGTTACCTACACCACAAAATAAATTAAAACAATAATATTATTAAATCATACACAAAGCGAGTAACGAACAATTTTGCGGCAAATATAATATCTCTGGACCGCGAAATATACTACCATTAAAATGTCACAACGTAACAAACAAAAATAAATCAAGGTCTGAATTATAGACTGTTGCTATGAATGTATTAGCTGTATATACTTATACGAGCTTTGACCGTTTAAAGACTTGAAATCTCATTAAGGAATTATAACACATATGTTTCTTGGAATAAAGATCAAATTCGTGTGTGAGATGTAACAATTTTGACCCTTTAGATGGTGCACCAGATGCTTGCACCCTTTCATGGTGTAAATTTTACTTGCGTGTGTTAAGGCGCATGGATTTACAGGGTACAAATTTTGGGACTATATTTTAGTTAAGAGTTGACATGTGAATATGTTGTATACGTACATTTATGTACGTCCTGATTTGAATTTTAAATAATTTAGGCCCTTTGTATGTACAAAATTAGGAATAGGTCCAGAAACTTCTTCATTTTAGGTTTGCGTGATACAGCCCAGCATATTGTTGGGTAGGCAAAGGGAACTTGGGAAACTTATGTTCAAAGACATCCGTTCCCTATTTTCCATCGAATTCTGGAGGCCAAGTGTGTCGAAAGGGGAGGATAAGTTTACTCTATAACAAGCAATTGTTCTTTTTAATGGTTATTTTTGCGTGTGGTCAATATATTTTTTCGTTACTTCCTTATGAAAATGTACAAATCGTACGGTAATAACATAATTTAGTTTACGAGACTAAGCGATAATTCCTGAATATTAAAAGAAATTTATTTCTTTATCAGCGTCACTCTCGATCCCTCGTTACAATGTATATAGAAAAATATTTCCATTTGTCACTTAAATTTGAATAGCCATAACACAACACAGCGATTTATTTGTGACCAAAACAATGGAATGGAATAATCCTTCCCCCAAATGGGGATCGAACTCACGGCCATTTAGGTACCAGACGAGTCAGATGTTATACTGCGCCATGATGGTCATAGCATTAATATAATTCTCATGTCTAAACGAAATAGAATTGACAGTTTAATATTTTAATATGAGAATGGTACATCAATTTAGCTTTTGGGAATTAGCGAACACATTGATTACTTTATTTTTCGTTTAAATATTCTGTTCAATTAAAATAATAGAACCAATTAAATAAATTACATATTTAGATAACTACTTTATAATATTGGGTAACAAAAATACTCTACAAGCTTATGGTAAATTATTACTTGTTTTTTAGTTATTAGTAACGTAGTATAGTTATTTTGTATAGTTATTTTATTTAAATCGAGCAGGAAAATGTTATGTTAAGTTTTATTTGAATCAAATCAGGGCCGCCGGGACCTATTAACAAGACCGAATAATGTTCCTTGGGGGACACCTTTACCTTGCTGCTCGGAGTAAGCTTCAACCGCAGGGTGCTCTATAATCAGAAATTTTAGGGTCAGACTTTCTTATGTATCTTGTGTTAGAGCTATTTCCGGAGTCGTCCGATCACATTCCCACTAGAGAGGCTGCTCCTTCAATACTCAATGAAGAGACAGTTATACCCCTTATTACTCCAGAGGAAATGGACATTGCTCTAAGACAGTTGAGGACCAAGAAGAGAGCTCCAGGACCAGATGGTATTACAGGGAAGGTTTAAAATGCTGCCCTGGAATACCTGGGCGATAATCTTCGGAGATTAGGATAAAAGCGGATGATGCTAGGTAGATCTAGACACACGGCAGTGTGTCCGCCAAGTTCTAGCAAAGAAAAGCTACACACCGGCCGTGGGTTATATTACACGAACCATTTCGGGCCAATTTCGACCCCC
>DWAN01005549.1:0-11158 GCA_018230445.1 Heliconius hewitsoni
GAATCTTTTTAATTTTTTGAATCAGGTAACAAGAGAAAGATAAGAAACGGAATATCTTTAAAGCTTATATCCCATCCCATCTGCCTATCCTGCTAAATGTGGGAAAAAGCATGAAGCTGAAAAAAATACATAAAAAATCTACATATAATATTGTCGTCATTTGATTAAAAGATATTAACTAAGCAAAAAACAGTACAAATACAAATATCGGAAAATTTGCGTCAACACTCAACTAACTGTGCGCAATTATGCACTTTTTTTGAGGCGTTAATACTCTTATGTTACCGACAATCCGTAATTTCAGTATGCTATATGTCAACGAAGGCTCCCCACAGGCGTTTTTAAAAAGCACGACGTCAGCATCTTTGTCTCGAGGGCTCGAGCGGGAGTGCTATGGGTCTCCGTTGGCTTGCATTTGTTGACAATTTATTAAAATAAATTAATTTGGTAATTAAAAGTAAAATATAGTAGTAAAAATAATCAAAAGTTGTTTACGGATTTTCATATTGGAAATATGACTATGATCTGATACCGCCATTCTGATAGGCGGTGCGCGCTCTGCACCTGCCAGATGCAGAAAGAAACAAAGAAAACATTTTTATTTTGGGGTATCTGTGAGTAAACAATATTCTTGTTTTGATAAGATTTAACAGTAGACAAAGACACCCCTTATACTCTGTTTTATCAATGTAATAATGTTTATTGAATAGTCATGACTACTTGACGCAAGAGTACAATGACGCGATCGGTTGTGGGTTCGACCCCACTCAAGGAATTGAAAAATTTATTTAAATTAATATTTTAATTTGTTCAGTTTGATATCGAGACAAAACGCGGCGTTGAGGTTCACCGCCCAATACTCAATGCCTCCAGAATCCAACGGTAAATGGAGAACGGGGTGTCTTAACATTACCTTCTCTTACCTGGGTTATTAACAAAACTCCTCCGGATTGTGTAAGGTACCTGTTGTCCCGTTGTACGGAAACATTGTAATTTCAAATATTATTTGTGTGAATGCTCACATTTTTTTAATCTTCACAATTTGTTGCGACGTTGAGTTTCGCCGCGATTCGCCTCGTTGTCAGAGCGAGGAAATGAAAATATTAAACATTTCATTCCCCCGAGTAGGTATCGAACCCACAATAGTCACGTTTACAGCTGCACGCTCGTACCCCAACTCCAACAGGATCTGTTCTATATTGTTTCAGACAGCAAGAGCCACCTGTTTCTAAACAGGTCAGACACTCATCGCTAATTACTGCGCTCGAAGTTTGAAGCGCGACTTTTTAAATGAGCAAGGAACAAGTCCTTGTGAAAACTTTGGTTATTGAAAAGTTTGTTCTATATAATGTTTTATTACTAATTTGTTATCGTTATTTTCGTTTTAGTAAAATTAAAAAGTAGCTTCACGCTGTATCCTGGATGTAGAAAATTAGACAGAGACCTTAGTGTTATGACATTCCGAATAACGAGACACTGAATTTGAATTTTGAGAGATGGAACTCAACGCCGCGCTCTGTCAAATATAGTCATTCCTGCGACCGTTGATTGCCCTGAAACTAACACTTTACAATCACACTGCCCCTCATCAAGAAAATAGCGAATAGCGTTAGTATTTAACCATAACTCATACTTTGTCCATGGTTTGGTTTGTTTCTAATGACTAAGCCCTACTAATCCTACTAATACTAAAAAGTTTGTGAGTATGTATGTTTGTTTCAATTTCACTCAAAAACAAGACCCGAACGAATTTGAATGAATCTTTACAGTAATATAGCTTATCCTTGAAAATTACATATGGCATAAAATTTATATAATAAATATATCTATCTAATAAATATACATATTTAAAAATGCGGTGGAAACCGAGAACGAAGAAATATCTTAATTGAAACGAAGTATCTTAACACTAGTTTCCCAGGTTCCCTCTCTCTACTTTGCTATATGCAGGATAAAGCGTGAAACTAAAAAAGAACAAATCTCGAACACGACAATTGTTGTCACAACACATTATCATCCACTCCCAAGACTTATCCAGAAACACAAAAATAAGGAAGTCTGCGGAGAATTTATTTCGTACAACTCGGAAGCTGAATTAAAAACTCAGTAAGTGTGCCCGTTAAAAGATAAAAGACGAATTCTTGCAAACGCTTATCGTGGAGAGGGAGGGAGGGAGTGGGAGGGAGCAGTGGGAGAGAGGCCGGAAGTTTGTGCTACAGATCAAAGGCTTTTGTTGTGGATTAACAAATCGGCGTACAGTACAGTCGAGGAGTCGTGGCTGCCCTGGAGTTAACTGTAGATGGCTAAGCAGAATTCATTTTAGAATTTTTTCATATTTTCCAAATGAACAAAATGCAAAAATTCATAAAGCCTTTCCGAATAACTTCAGAACGGCCACAACTCGTAGACCGTACTATTAAAATTATTTTGGGCCGCGACGGGCCTGCCCCGGTCCCGTCGCCAGCCTACTCGCCGTTCTACTCCACTTGCAGTCGACATGTAGACTTGGCACGGTTTCCCCAAAACTAATATTAATTTAAATACTCTGTCACGTTGTACATTGAGCATAAAATGTATGCTGTTTTTTCTGAACTATTCGTTTTATAATAGTTTTTGTGTTGTCTCCATAAAAAGTTATTAAATTAAAAACTAAGCTATATGCAGTGTCTGACTGTAAACGCAAGGGTCGTGGATTCGAGTGTTATATCCATTTGTAGAAATATTTACCTTGGTTCACACCATCCAACATTCTAACTTCAAAAGTCTTATGTACCTAGATACAATGTTAGGAACCGAGTGTCTTAACATTAGGTTCTCTCTGTCCACCCTGCTTTGTGGGAAAAAACGTGAGGCTGCCTTGTTTTATATGCCATAGTAAAATATTTTTATATTCCAAAAACCGGACACAATTATTATTTGAACCTGAAATCATCAGAAAAAGAGAAACAATAATAATATTTCTTGGCTCTTATTAAAATCTTTAATATTTTGGCTCCAAATCCTTAAACCTCAACCTCATATAAAGACAATCTCAAGCCGCTTTAGTTTGGTTTGAAGACAAGAACAAACTATTATCATCTAATAAAGCCACCGTCGGTCGGTACTGCGGTGTTTGTTAGGTAAGATTACTAGAGGACAATTTTCGCAAAGCTTCTTCGCAGGTGCTGCGCTTCTGTCATCCGGATTAGACTTAGAATACGTACGGCTTGAAATGTACTGACTCACTCGCAGCGAGGCGGCGTGTGGCAAGTGTGTCAAATACAAACAAGCTGATGCCACCGCTAAAAATTGATATTGAAAAGATTTAACGTGTGGAAATTTTTACTTAAAATTGAGGCCGTCGCGGCGAAGTGGAACAGCGTCTTGAGATACTTCCATTCCTACTTTGCGCCAAATTTTGGAGGCATTACGTGTTGAGTGGAGGAATTCACCGTGCTTTGCCTATTGAAATGTTAAGGAATATATTTGAAAACACAACCATAATCCTTTCCTATGCTATGTACATATTATATTCACGATTGTACATCACAAAAAATAAAATAAACTTTTAAAATATTTAAAATATCATAAAAATTTTAATATTTATATTACTTTTATAATATTTTTGCTTGTTCATTTTAATTAAGCAAAAACCTGATGTACGTTACAAAAATCCCACACATATTAAAAAGTAATGTGTTATTTTTTTAATAAATTATGATGAATCACAGGTAAAATGATTTATCGGTACACGCTCGTTCACGTCGTGAGTGTTACTGAGACGTTGTGTTGCGATCAATCTAACGCCTTCATTTGAATGTCAAACAAACGTCGGTAAAATGTAATTTTATCTTCAATTTTAAGGATATTTTGTATTTGATTCTATTTAGAATCGATTCATATATGACGTAGAGGTCATCGTGGCGCAGTGTGTACTAGCGCGTGTAAGCACGACAGTTCTAGGATTATTTCCCATTTGGGGAAAATAATTATGTATATTTAAATGATTTTGTCTGTTACAGTAAGTTTTCTCAATCTACCCTACTATATGTAATAAAACTGATGTATTTTTTGTAATGTTATCTTTTCATTTTTTCTAGTTGATTTTTTCTAGGTGAGTGGTGGGCCACAATAAAGCGCCTCGTTTTGTTACCAGAACGGGGAATTGAAAATATAAAATAATTAATTCTCCCAAGTTCAAATTGAACCCACAACCATCGCGTTTACAGTCACACGTTGTGCCACAACGGCCTCCAGTAGTCAATATTGTAAAATGAAACACCATAGTTCAATTAACTCGGCGGTCGAAGTTCATACAAATAAAAACAAAGCCGATGTTTTAGTATAAACTAAAATTGATTTATTGTCGCTGTGACTTTATAACGACGACTCTGTACTGTATCCACTACCACCGACACCGCGCTGCGGTTCGCTGCGCTGTAGTAATGAAATTTGATCGAATCGTTATATTAATTAGTCTATTGAAATTCGTTTATTTGAAAAGTTTGTGCATTTTTTTATTAATATAATGTTGCGGTAAGTTTTTATTTTTGACATGTTAATAGTGGCACTCGCAGTGAAGGAGGAATCGATTGACGTAATAATTATCATAATCCGTCAAGCCGCTTTCTTTACATACCACATGGTCACAAATACTTTGCCATCCAAAACACATTGCCTTTTTCCTTTTTCCAAGATAATAGGAAAGATAGAGTGTCTATACTCTCTTTCCCCTAATAAAAAATTGCTTAATGTTACATTTTAATATTGGTTTTGGTTTAATTGGATGGATCTTAAAATGGTGAATTTATTTGGGGAAACCAAAGAATCATTTTATTTTCTCTGATTTCTCGTACAATAAGACAACGTCTCATCTCAGGAAGAGTAGAGGTTAGGTACCCTCTCCCCTCCCTACCTGGTGTCACTGTTACAGCCTGTAAGCCATTTTATGTTATTCGTTCAACTTTACGTACAATAAAAAGAAAAATAACTTTAAATAGCCTATTAGCAAATGCTTTACGCAAAATTAATGTAAATATATCTTAACTTTTACCTCTTATGTTTGTTGCGATAAAGTGTGTGAGAATATAAGGAGGTAGAGGTTTCTCTGAGACATTGCGTTTTGTCTAAAACAAACGGATATAATAAAAAACAAAAAACATGAACAGGCTAAAAAAAACGATCGCCAAAGTCACAAAGGCATGTGTTTAATTTCGTGTTTTTTTTATTTGTTTACAACTAAAATCGATACCTTTTCTATTTAAATCAGATAATATATGTATGTTACATATATGAGTATTGCAATTCACATTAGGAGCAGGAACTACCCAAGTATTATCCAAATTGGTATTCGCACGTTTTTCCTTCTCAGTCGACAAATAGATTAAGGTATTTAAATATTCTTAAATAAAAGACAAAATTTTAAATGGGATTAAGACATAAGTATGGCGACACCTACCTTACAGCGCTATAGAAATACCCTAAACATAGCTGACCCTTATCTACTACTTTAACTTACGAGTCCCTCATAACACAGACATGACACCCAATATAGAGACATTGCCCTCACATCACCTTAATCTTCCATCATCAGATAGATCGTTCTATCCATGAATTAAACATAGCTTTTCCACGATCACCCGCGGTTGGTGATTTAGTTAATTGCTGTTTGACAAACTGACTGACTCGCGTATTGTATGGGTGTCTGAACTTACTCAATTATCCCGTCAAATATTGGTCGGGCTAATCTATTCATTGGGCGGCGTTTATTTGTTGTCTAAGCCCCGCTTTTTGTTCGAATTTACATTTTGATTCTGAGCCCGCGATGGCTGAGCTACGGTTTGACCTTTTTGCGCTCCCAAGTTTTTATTGATGTCCATGATCTGTGCTTAATTGTGAACGTTTGATGTTTGTTTGTGGGTGGCGTTAATGGTTGATATTAATTAAAAAAACGGAGAGCGAAATGTCTATACACTAAGCTATCTCCTAGCTGTGTGCAGGATACAATGTGTAATTAAAAAAAAAGTAAAATATATGAACTAGTAGTTAAATGGTTTGATATTATCATAAAAAAAGTATATATTTCAATATATACTATTTCAGAATATTTTCTCCTACTTTTCAGTAGCGAGTACTCTCTAGACGCAGCCTGTTTAATTTTAACATCACTAAGAGGAGTCATGAAGAAAAGCGCACTTAAAACATTTCCCGCGGGTACTACCTCATTTTGTTGCGTGAATTTCCTGAAACCTTAGCGATACTGCTGAGAAATGGAACAAATTATACTTTTAGTATATTTTTTAGCTTCACGCTGTATCCTGCATATAACAAGGCAGTTAAAGGGAACCTTGTGTTTAGATGTAGTGTCTCGTTCACCGCATACTGCCCAGTTTTCGAGACATTTCGTACTGAGAGCAGTGCTCCCTCTGCCTACCATGCACTGTGGGTAAAAGTGTAAAGATATCATACTTGAATCGAGGCGTGGTTTGGATAAGTTTATCTCAACATGATGGTTGCGAGTTCAAATTCCATTCCCAATCATGCAAAAGACAAAGGTTATAATTTTTCCCTCTCAAGTGGTACAAATACGAGAATATATTCTTAAGCTGAACGCGTTAATAATTATTATACTAACCATTGTGTACTCATAAGCAATTCCCTCTCAAAATCAAATTTGTCGGCAGATTATGTAACACGAATCCTGTGAGTTCGACTTCGACAAGGCTTTTGAAGGCGACGCGTTACTCTTCACGACTGTACTGTTTAAAGTAAAATTTACTCTAATATTATAAGGCTGAACAGTTTGTTAGATTGAGCGCTCTAGTCTCAGAAACTTTTTGTTTGATATTACTTTTTTATATTGGATAGTTCATTTATCGAGGAAGACTATTTATAGACTATATTAAGCCTTGCGTTACAATATAACCCACTATATTAGTGGTCAGGTTGAGTTCCGCCATTCACCTCGCAACATCTGGAAATATTAGGAACGGAATGTTCTAACTCACTCTCTCTCTCTTTCTACCCTGTTGTGCGGGAAAAGGCGTGAAGCTGAGTGCTTTACACTATAATATCCAATATATTTGTGTATGTGATAGTATTGAAATATTTCTAATAAATAATTATCTAAAATATCATTGAATATCATTAGGGTTCCATGAGCAAGGGGTGCAAAAGACCCCAATCTTAAACATAATGCATATTAAGCAACTCCCCTATAAGAGAAGTCTGTCATAGGGCGGTATCTATTGTAATATTTAAGGAACCGAAAAAAGTTAGAGAACCTTATCGCCGATCTATGGTTATGGGTTCAAATACTATTTGGATAAGTATTTTTTTTTTTTGCTTCACGAACGTAGCATTAGGACACTACTCACCGCCGAATTTTCAAGATATTGCGCGGTCGGAACTCAACACCGCGCATCTTGTTATGAAAATGGGAGTTATATATTATATAACCGATTCCCGCGTAGTTAATATATTTTATCATATTTAATATAAAAATCGTGTCCATCGCAAGTTGTAAAGATCGATGCGAGCGTCAACTAATTATGTTTGTAATTAGTGAGCGCCGCGGCGACTGCGACGCGACCGCTAGTGTTGTACCACTTGTTACTCACTTCTACTTACAATTATATTAATATATTGTTGTAGTTAGTTGAATGAATATAAAAATATATAATGATGGTATGATTGCAAAGGAATGTGTATATATAAAGTAAACTAATTAATTTATATATACACATTCCTTTGCAATCATATTAAATTCATTATCCAAACAAGTAAATTCATGACAAAGTTGTTGGGAGTTCGATATCTATTCGCTGGAATGAATAGTTTAGATTTTTCTGCTTAAACAAAGTGCGGCATTGAGTTCCACTACTCAGTATACTGTCTTAAAAATTAAGCGAGAAGTGTAGAGAGAAATATTTTGACACTAGAGTTTGCTCTGCTTAGCCTGGAAGAGCATAATACTGCCTTTTAGGGTTCTGTACCTCAAAAGTAAAAAACCGAACCCTTGTTTCTATAAGATACTCCATTCTCTGACCCCTTTGTTGTACATATTTCCGTCTGTCATGATTTTTTATATACTTATATTAAGATCATTTCAACTTAATACCTACAGGTATTAAATTTCAACCTCTAGGTATTAAGTTGAAATCTATATCAAATATTTTGGTCTATAGTTTGTTAGTGGTTTGTAGAGAACAGAAAAAATCAAGCTCCTAGGTCAACACAATCAAGAAACAAAACGAGAATGAATAAATTCTCGATTTCTGCATTCTCGTTTTGTTTTTTCATCAAACAAACAAATTTATATTTTGTAAAAAATGAATGCATACGCTCACTAACTTAGGGTTGTCAACTTTTCTGGATTGCACTTCCCGTTGACCTACAATGACCTGTACGGAATTAGTACGGAACCCTCTATGGGCAAGTCCGACTTGAACTTAGCCGTTTTTTATTAAATACGCATAAAATTGAGAGCTCTTGGGCTCGTAAAGTTAAAAAAAAATAGTATTTTAGCAGTTTGGAGTTGAAATAGAATTCATGTAGAGGTAAAATATTTTGAGCAACTTAAATGCTTACATCATAATCCCTATAACATTTTTTTTATACGAGTATTTCTATATTTTTATGTATATTACATATAAGTAATTGAAATAAACAAATTCCATTGATAAAATCTGACCTGAGGTTATGTTATATGTTGTATATTGTTGTCGTTGTCGTTCACTCAGTGGATTATATTATGTTAATGTGCTCACTCCGGCCTTCAAAATTGGGCGGAAAGTGTGGAATGAAGTGTCTTATCACTGGGTTTCCTCTACTTATTTTGCTCTCGGAAAATGCCAAGTTATGATGCTCATTTTGCGTATTGGCACTATGACTAATTAAAAAAAAACTACTTACGTGTTTGATTGTAAACGAGAATGAAATACTTTCGATTTTCAGAAAATGAATCGATATATAAATTTTGTTATCTTGATATACGAATACAAGATAAATTATTGTAAAATTACATCAAAATCCGTTTAGTAGTGCATTAAAGGGGAACAAATGTCCAACTTAACAAACTTCCAAATTTATAATATAAAAAAAATTGAGTAGTCATTTGGATAAATAATATAGTAAATAGTAAATTGAGACCAGCCATGGCTCAGGGGTAAAGTGTGACTGTAATATCAACTGGTTGTGGGTTCGATCCCACGACTCACAGGAGGAGATGAAATATTTATTTACATTTATATTTTCATCTATTCACTCTTTTGTCGAGGCGAAGCGCGGTGTTGAGTTCCGCCACTCAACACGCAATGCCTACAGAACTCAGCGGAAAGTCTAAGTCTAAATCCGCTCACAGCATGGTAGGGTAAGGTACCCTACACTGCTGTGAGCGGGATATAGCGTGAAACTGATTTAATTTTTTTTTAAATTCGTAAATATTTACTATATATTAAACCGGTGGTAAATTACTAAACGTTCAAAAAAAATTGTCTTGTACATGTAACTTCTTATTGAGTATTATATTTTTTTACTTTAACCTTGATAAACACTAGAAATATATCCACAGCAAAAGCAGCATCAGCCAGCCAAAGCCAAGTTACACAGCCAGCACGTCAGAGTGACAGCGTATACCCCGAGGATGACGGAGCCGGGAGCAGACGCCAACTAATTACAAAGATAATTAGAACAGCCGTGAGTCGTGAGTCGTGACGGGCAACTCTAACTATTACAGTTGGCGTGATTCAATAACGCTTTATAAGTTGTGTTGTGAAAATATCGATTCTTGTATAAATTAGAAGATTGCGTTTAACAATGTCTTAAATAAAGAAAAAAATTAAGTTGCATCTAAAATTTTGATATTAACGCTGAATCCAGCACACAGCAGAGGGGACATGGAAGCCTAGTGATTAGACACTGCGTTCTTTTACACCACAACGTGGTTTTACAGTGTCATGCTAGTGCTCCTGCTCTACGACTAGCCACCACGTTACCATATTTTGAATGAAATCGTTTTCTTAATACAAATAACGGTAGTTCAGGATTCGATAACCGTCCATTATACTGAACAAACAATGATATGAAACAAAATTTCAGCTTTACATTTGTTTTAAAAAAACATGTTTTAAAAAAAAATATATTTGAGGGAAACTGCCGTGGGGCAGATAGGTCTGTACCACGCCATCATGGTTTAGTGTTCGATTACCGATTTCAATTTTAGATTTAAATTTTCTAGTTTTGTTTCACTATGCCTGGCTTGTCAGAAAGTAGAAAACAGGAGAGGAGGAGAAATCGACAATTATTAAATAGACTGAACCTTACAAAATTCAAATAACACCAGTTGATATAGTTCGATCTACACTCAAGAGAATCAACTATTGTTATTTGCCCGCTATGGTAAGACAAGGCGTGGGGTTGAGTTACGACACTGTATAAGTATGGCTTGTTTTGAATTTAAGCAAAGAAAGGAGAATAGAGTGTCGTGGCATTAAATTCTAACTAACGAAATTAAAAAAAAATGTTTTCTTTTACAAAATTTTAATTGAAATTAGGAAATCATTGTCGTCATCGAGTGTATACGTAAAGTTAAATAAGAATTATTTTCTTTTTCGTTAATTAATAATTAATTAACAAAAAGATGTTGTTTCTATCATGAATAGTTTTAAAATTCAAAGAATTTCATTGAGAAATCTGTATAAAATTAGCCCATTAGCCTATACCTCGAATATTTGCGAAACACAAAGTTTTATCTTTGAAGATGTTTTTGAAAATAAAATATACTTACTGATGATATTATAATAATTACTCGACCTAGTCAATTCTTATTTAATTGGAGTCTAGATTTCTAAAACATTAAATTTCTTATCTCGACTACAGCATCTGTTACTAAGTCCTAGAGTAATTTAAAATTCATTTAAGTTTTATATGTATTAAAGGGTGTCGTAGCACACACGTGTTAACTGTAAACGTAATGGTTGTGGGTTCGATTCTCACTCGGAGGAATGATTTGTACTCATACTCATCATTCAAATATCTATCCGCGTGAAAATCGTACTAAGGACCAGTCAGATGTCAGATTAGTCAATCCTAAAACCTGTAGGGTATATTACATGTTTAGAAAACGTATAAAAATTTGATCGTAGCGGGACTCGAACCCGTGCCTCCTGGAAACCGACCA
>DWAN01005550.1:0-11158 GCA_018230445.1 Heliconius hewitsoni
TCGAGTGGGGATCGAACCCACAACCAGTCGGTTTTACAGTCACACTTTGCGCCACGACTGGCCTCAGAGACTTATAAATATTATTTACTGGTACTGGTTTGATATAATATATACCTAAACTTCATAATTCAAAGGAAAATTATTTATTTTTATACATTTATCTTTAGTAATTCATATTCAGTTCTAAATAAATACAAAATACTTTTAAAAAAACCGAAAAAGAAGACAGAAGCTATAGTCATCTAACGTCGTAATATAATCGCAATAGCGAAACTCCACAGTAAAGCATTATCGCTAATAATATCCATTCAATTTCCCGCTAATGAGGCGTGTCGTGATCGTAAAGGAGGTGTATGTAGATTCGATTTTTTGGGCATTGTTCTATAATAGTCCTTATCTTGACATTATGTTATATAAAAAAAATCTCCTTCACGCTGTATCCCGTACACAGCAGGGTTGGCAGAAAGAACCTAGTGTGAACCGAGTTCTGGAGGCATTGCAATGAGCGGCGGAACTCAACGTCGCGCGTTGCCTCGACGCCAGAGCGAGGAAATGAAATTATAAATGTAAATAAATATATCGTTTCCTCGAGTGAAGATCGAACCCACAACCAGTCGATTTTATTGTCGCACTTTGTGCCCCTGCGCCACGACCAGCCTCATTATCTTATATTCTATATTTATTTATTCGGTTGACAAAAAAATATTATAATTTTTTATAGTTCTATCCGTTCTAGCCGTATCCCGCATATGGGAGGCATTGAGAGCCTACTTTTCGCTCATTGCTCAAAAAATGATAATTCATTTCCCCAAGTGACAATTGAACCCATTACCGTCAAACGCTATGCCCCTCCGCCACAATGGCCTTTTTTATTATTGTTTATACTCAACTATTTAATCTTTAACAGCCTTATAAATACTGGTAATAAAAAGCTATATTTAGTAGGCCGTGGGAAACAGGTTCAAATAAAGAAGATTATCGAAATTTCTGCGAGAACAGGTTTTTAGAAAAAAATAATTATGAAATTTTATTATATTAATAAATAACGTTTCCGTTACTGACTGACTGCCAGTCCAACAGCCAAGACTACCTTTAAGGTACTTGGATCAATTAAGGGACAATTGAAAGAGGATTTTTCAAAATTTTTACGGGTTTTGAAATGATTTTATATCTTAAAATTAAGTTAAGTCCTTCGCATATGACATTGTACGAATGCACCAAGTATTTAGTAAAAAATAACATTATAATGATTTTACAAATTTTAATAGGGAGAAGCATTATTCGAAATGTTCTCATATCTTAAAATCCAGTCAAACAAATCTGCAGGCGAAGACTAGTACTAGTAGTAAATACATACTCGTATACATCTCATATGAAATTTTACGTATTCAACAAGTATTTAGTACAAAGTAACATTAAATTTTACTATTAAAGCATTTATTATTTAAAATTCTCTTTACAAGCGAACACCGGTGTTCGTGTATTGCGTGACAGTGGACGCCCCCAGGGCTACATATTTCAACGGTATTTGACCAAACTATGATAGGTTTAGATGTTAAAATCGTGGATAGGTGGATTTTTTTATTATTTTGTAGCTTATTTTTTTGTGTTTTTCCAAGAGCAGCTCTCCGTTTGTTTATAAATAAAATGGAGAGTTTTGTATGGATTAATAGGGTATGTGTATGTTTACTATCCTATATTAATGGGATTAACTTATTGAGAAATTATAATTATATACTTATATGCATTTACGTATGTCGGATATGGGAGCCGTCGTGGCGCACTAGCGTGTTACTGACACGCCATGGTTGTGGGTTCAATTCCTACCAGGTCAATTGATTTTAAGTTGCAAAAGCGCATGAAAATTTGGCGGAAAATGGGAAATGGAGTTTCATAACATTAGGTTCCCTCTATCTACCCCGCTGTACGCGGGTACGGCGTAAACCTGAAAAAAACGTGTGTATTGAGACTGTCGTGGCGTATCGGCACATCGTCGAAATGAAAGCCAGAAGATTTTTGGTTTGATTCTCACTCTAGGAAATAAATTACTTTTATTTTTCCCGTTCCAATAACTATACAAAGCGCGAAGTTGAGTTCCACCAAACAACTAGCAATATCTCGAAAATTTTGCGAAAGTTGGGCAACGGAGTGTCTTAATACCGAGTCCATGCAGCTGAAACTACATAAACTTGCCTTATATTTAAAAAAATAAATAAATATAGTCTATATTAATAATAAAATATGCCATATCCGCAATAGGTCAACCCTTTCTTACATCACACTGATCTATATGGGACACTTTTGGGCCTTTAATAAATATTTATTTACTCATTGTTTGTAGGTACTAGGGCCACATTACACCGTAATATCCTTTTAATTATATAATTTATATATTTGTTTGGGATATATGTATTATTAGTTAAGATATTATTTTAGTAATATTATTATCTGAAGTGTTTGTGCGGTTGAACGCGCTTATCTCAGTAACTTTTTGTTGTAATTTGGAATTATTTTTATGCTTGATATAAAGGGGCATAACTGCAGGTAAATGTTAATATAAAATTATAAAAAATATTAGGGACCGTTGTGGCTAAGGTTGCGACTGTAAGCGCGACAGTCGTTGGTTCGATTACAACTCGGGGGTAAATATTTATATATACATTACCTCGCTCTGATAACCAAGTATAGCATGTTGAATTTCACAACTCACACGCAATGCCTCAAGAGTTGGGTGGAAAGTGGTGAGCGGAGTGTCTTAACACTAGTTACCCGGTTCTCTCTTCCTACCACTACCCACTGCTATTTGCAGGATGCAGCGTGAAGCTATAATAGAAAAATCAAAATCACATCAGCTTCACGCTGCATCCCCCAACTGCAGGGAGGCAGAGGTAACCAAGTGTTAAGACACTCCGTTCCCCAATTACCGCCTAACTTTGGAGGCATTGCGTGTTGAGTGGCGTAACTCTACGCTACACGCTTTATTTACTCTTCTCGCTCTGGTGTCGAGGCAAAACGCTGCGTTGAGTTCCGCTGCTCAATACGCAATGCGTCCAAAATTTAGCGGAAAGTGGGGAACGGAGTGTCTTAACACTATTCCCTCTGTCTGTCCTGCTGCGTGCAGAATACAGCGTGAAGCTGATTTATTTTATTTCTTTATTAATTAAAAATAAAACTAGAAGATCATCAAAGTATATCCAAATAATAGCTATATTCAAATATAATGTATCTACCCTCAAAAAGTGAGGGGTGGCTTTATTAAAATTGACAGGACACACCTGTGTAAGGGTTAAACGGGGAAAATTGATTCATTTACGCTTGTCATTATGGACATGGGCACGGATAGGGGCGGGATAAAAGGATAATTACATATCAATATACTTACAGTAAATGGTGGTTAGATTGTAAAGGTTTTTTTGGTAGTTTCACGCTGTATCCCGCTTATAACAGGATAGGCTCCGTTCTGAATGTTTTGCTGAATTTTCGAAACATTGCTTGTTGGTTGAGCGGAGCTCAACGTCGCGGTTTCTTTTGATAGAGTAAGAATTAAAGATATGAAAATATGGAGTAATTCATTCCCATGAATAGGAATCGAAAATACAACCGTCACGTTTACAGCCACACACTGCGCTACTACGCCACGGTGGTCTATATTAAAATTGCAGAGGTCACTTTGGGTGCAACCGCGATAGTTGTGAGTTCAATATTCTTTTGAAGCAATGTATTAAATTTCTTTACTCTGACAAACCTAAGCGTGGAGTGGAGTACCACCAAACAACATTTAATGTCCAGAATATGGTAGAACATTTAAATTGTTTTTTCTTTTTCAAAATAAGCTGATGAAAATAAGATGAATTGCTGTATGCGTGAGAAAAAACTCAGAAACTCAGTGGATTTTTCTTAAATAAATAAAAAAAAGCCATCTGCCTATCCTGCTGCGGGAAAAAGCGAGAAGCGATATAAATATATAACAGTTCAGAAATAAACAGCGTTTTATTAGAAATCTCTATAGAAAAGAAACTTTTATCATACTACTATAATACATCGCGTAGAACGGAAAACAATGAACAAACTCTTTAAATAATTCACTAAACTATACTTTAGGTTACCCCTACTATGGTTGCCTTTACTATAAAAACCGAATATATTTTTCTTTACTTCCCTTCTGGAGGCAATCAGCTTTACGCTGAAAGCTTAAAAAACATAATATAAATAAAATCTAATTTGTTGCCTATATTTTTATTAAATGATATTTTTTTTTATTAGAAAAAATGTCGCCATACTTCAGAATTCCAGCGTCTAAGTGTAAGCGACGATTATGGGTTTGACTCCGATTCGGCCAAACGAATTTCTTCTTTCTGGTAATAAGTAGAGCGGTACGTGTGACGGAGTGTTTCAACATTAGGTGCCCAGTTTCTCTCTGCCTGCCCTGCTATGTACGGGATTTGCGTGAAAGTGTAATTAAATTATGTTTCCTAATCAAATAGTAATACACTTTGTATCGAGTTAGTTGCGTACAGAAATGTTCCGTCGATTAAGACACGAACACAGTGCCTCTCGATAATGATGTAAGTTTTTCCTTGTAACTGCCTTTAGTCCTGTAAGTATGGTTAGCGTGTAAAATTATTAATATTAATTAATAATATTATTTTTAACAAGAAAAGAAAACGTATATGTTGTTTTTTGGGAATTCCCAACATACTTCTTTCATCAACATCTTCAAGCAAGTCCTTCGGGGCTTCCTCGTCCTTTTACATTGGTACTGTGCTCTCAACGATCGACTCACGTCTCGATCTGTTTAAATTTCAGTAAAGATATTGAAACATATCCTGTTATATAAATATATATACATATTTGTCACATTGACGGTCACACTACAAAAACGCTTCTGCGCTTTGAGCTGATGTTGAATATGACTTGTTTTTCTCTTATCTCAAAAAACAACTATCATTTTGATTTGTTTGTATTAACTTATTTTCTTTATTATTATATATTATTAACACAATTTAATTTATTATGGGTTACATTCTATTAAATAGTTACTAGTTATATGCTAACATAATCTCTAATTTTGATGAAACTCCGACGCAAACATATATCTATCAATTGTATCTAAAACCTAACATAACATATATTTTCAGCCAATGGAAATAACTACACTACAAGAAAACTATTAACATTTCTATCACGAAAATATATTTTCGAATCAAACCAATACTAAAAATAAATCGATAAATTTTTTATTTGAGTATAATATAATAAATTTACATCTTAAACTATTTTTCTGCTGACTCTACATTATATTGAGACATAGCGTACAAGTGGAGATATGCGATGATAAACGGTTGTTTTGAACTAACGTCGTTAGTTCCCCTGTGGCTTGACATAAAGAGTATTCTTATGATTCTTATAATATAGACTGACTAGCCAGTATCAAAATATATATGCTTGATGTAACTTAGCTTAGTATTTTAGGGATTTGTATCTGTTATCTTTTTGAGCCCCGAGGCCAGCAGCCAGAAGGGGCACAAGTGTGTGAATGTAAACGCGGCAGGATGTGGGTTCGATTCCTATCCAAAAAAAAAAAATTTTAATTTCCTCGCCTTCCTTAATTGTCTGGCAACTAAGCCATACGTTCTCACCGGACTGCATCAAAATTCTTATACGCTTGTTGCAACTTACGAGTTTTTAAGTGTGGAAAACATTAAAAAAAAAAATGTAACATAATTATTTCTATCTTTCCACTCCGACAAGAGAGCCGAGAATAGAGTGTCTGGACACTAGATTCTGTCTTCCTTTCTCGATAAGCGTGAGGCAGAAGCGATACATCATTGGAATTAAACAGTATTTCTGTAGTATACATTTTTTTCATTTATCTTAGCTTTTTATTACTGAGTTGATACATAACGTACAGACGAAACTATTAGACTTAGAAAATTTTAAAAAATGACATATTGGTATATTGGGGATTGTATCGGTAGAGGAAAACAAAAAGATAATGCTCTACAAGAATAGAAAAAAACACAACTTTCGATTTTACATCTACTTAGGTATAGGTAGTATAGTTACTATATAAAAAGTAAATAGACGTATTAAAATCTAACAAAAACCCCTAATCACTTACCACGATCAAATTTATTACAAGAATATATATAATACTCAAAAACTGAAGTAAACAACAAAAATAAACAAATAAAAGCATATTATTATCAAAACCATTCGAAAATGATTATCACCCATCAACCAAACGACATTGACGAGAATGAGAATTTCTCGCTATATCGTAAATACCTCTAGATTAGAAAAAATACAGCGCATTCAGTTGATGACACTAATTTTTTTTCCTACTGATATTAAGTCATGTTAGAGACGGGCGACCGTTACCCTTAATAGTAATAGATATTTTATTTTGTCGCGTTTCGCTTTTGGGGTGTTTACACAATATGGGGTGGTATTGTGGTGGTTGTGATATTTTTTTTATTTGATTATTGATGTTTTATTATGATTTCTTGTAGAGATCATTGTTTTACTTTTTAAATATATGTTTTTTGTATTATGTTATAGGTATATACAATAACAGTAATGAACAAATATTAGGCAGACAAATTTTCCTCATATTTATGATTATTTTAATTAAAATATATATTAACTAGTCAGACTGGAAGCTAGATTATGTAAAAGTAAACATTAAATCACCACAAAAAATATCATCATCGTGCGATATTTACGAAATCAACCTCACTAATATCGTACACCCCACTAATACCACCCTTAATACATTTGCCTTTCGTTAATAGGTTTTTCCTTCACAACGCGAATAACGTATTTATTACGCGGTTTATATTAAAAATGTAGACTTATCCCCATAATAAATGTTTAGAATTTGACATCCATTTAGACATTGGGGTGGTAGACGACGTCTGTAATTTTAATATACGACGGTGTGATTGTAGGTTCAATTTTCTCTTAGGAGAATGTATTATTTTTATTTTATTCCGATAACAATACGCGGTATTCAGTTCCGCTAATCAAACAGCGATGTCTTGAAAATTTTGTGGCTATTAGAATGTCTTAACTCTAGATTCCCACTACTTACCCTCCTATAAGCGGGATAGAGCGTGGAGCTGAAATAAAAGAAATCGACATTACTTTATGTCAATTTAGATATCCGTAACGGTTTGTTTGGTTATGTTAATGGGAATAACGGAACGTAACGGAACGCAAAGGAAAGGAACGGATCGTCAAATATATTACATTTTTTTTTATTAAAATTCTGACCGAAGCTTTTAAAGCTTGCGGCTTTGTGATTATATTGAGCGGAAAATGGTTTTTTTTCTATATTATGTAAGTAATGTTTAAGAGTTTCCTCGTGTATCGTTTTTTAAAAGGTTTTCTCTATTTTGATATAAATTGTGATTCGTTTCGGTTAAGGTCAAATGACTATAATTTTATTTCAATTTGTTTCTATATTATTTTTTTCTGTGGCCATCGTGGCGCAGAGGTATAATGTATTATTAAAATGCGTTGGTTTTCGTTCGAACTCCATTGTGGGAATATTTATGTATGGAACGGTCAGTCTTAATACAAGATTTTATCTATTTGTGTTGTTTTGTAGAATGGACTAAGCACAAAGAAGAAATCAAAAAATTGAAACGAAAGTAAGTAAATCTACTATTTTATAGCTTCACGCTGTATCCTGCACATAGCAGGATGGGCAGAGGGAAACCCATTTAATCCTGGAGGCATTGCGTGTTGAGTGGCGGAACTAAAAGCCGCGCTTTTACTAGACTCCAGAGGGAAGAAGTGAAAATGTAAATATTTCATTTTCTTGAGTGGAATCAAACACACAATTTTCGCGTTTACCGAAACACGCTTGTATGCTGCGATTGGCCTCTAATAACTATTATTATTTATTTATGTATATTTTTTTTAAAGAAAAATATTTCGGGATTAAAATCTGAAAAAAAGGAAATAAAAAAATAATTTACACAATTATAACCATCGCTTTTACAGCGAAAACGTCACGATGGCCTCTGTAGCCACGTTTAAATATATACAAAAATTGCATCTCAATCGGAAAATGCAAAATCTAAAATAAAAATATAATTATTTAAATGGATTGGAAAATCTGCCATACTTCACTAAAATCCCGCAATGTATTTTTTTATCTTCACATTGTGTCCTGCATAGAGCAAAGTAGACAGAGAGAACCTAAGAACCTTGTGTTGACACTCTGTTCTCATTCAATGAAAATATATAATCGAACCCATAACCGTCGCGTTTACAGTTACACTCTAGAGCCCTTGCGCCACGACGTCCTCAAATTAAAGAATACATTATACTAACATTTTGAAATTTAAAAAATATTATTTCTTTGCTTGTTTGTTTTGTAATTTTTCAAAAATCGGTAAGAAAGTGGGGAAGTGTATTTCAACACCAGGTTTCCTCTGTTTACCGTGCTGAGCGGGAAAAAGCGTGAAGCTGCTTATTTGTTGTATGCGTCTTGTCCTATAATAGCAGAGAACATTTTCCTAAGAGACACATTTCTCAAATTAATATAAAAGAGTCTAACTGTAAACGTGATAGATAAGATAAGGCGGTAAGTAGTAAACCGACTGTCTTAATACTAAGTTCCTTCACTTACCTAACCTACCTGAAAATCGAACCTACTATCGTATGTCTATTTCACGTTACATTTTATAATGAAAATGTATCGTTAACACACAAAAGCGAGTAAGCCAATGTGTTTTTACCAAATTCATCTAGATCAAAGTATCTACGAATACGTCCAACACACAATATATCATGTTCTCATCTCGTCTCGATACTCAACCGCGCTGTGTGTCTTACTTACGGGTACGAATTTTGGATGATCTTTTTTGTTTTTATATTGAAGGCCGTCGTAACGCACGGGTACCAACGTGTGACTGAAAACGTGAGAGGTTTTAGGTTCGATTACCACACGGGGGGACGTATTTGCTCTGATAACGAGGCAAAAATTTGCGTTGACTTTTGCCACGCGACACGCGTTGCCGCACTCATACATCGACGGCGTTGATTTCCGCTTCAAGATATAATACTCCGAGAATGGAAAATGGGTAACGGAGTGTCTTAACATTACGTTCTCTCTGCTAGCCCGTTGCGTGTGCGAAATAGTATGAAATATCAAATGGATAAAGAATTATGATAATTGTTTGCCTCATCTACTTTTTTGCTGTTTAATGTAGCTCTTCCGATCACATTCGAAATACACTTTGATAAAAGGAGTTTTAGAGCCGATACTATGAAGGGCGGCTTGATGGCGTCCCAAGTTATAAAAGAAAAAAAAGATATTCTTATTTATAATTTTATTTTATTCTATTTATTCCTTTATTGGTAAAAATAAATGTTAAACAACATTAATCATTCAAAAAAAGAATCTTGGATATCTTACTAGAATTCCGTATAGCGAAAAATAGTGTTAAGACACTCCATATACGACAAGATACAAATTAACCAACGTCACTCAACTTTGACTGACATTGTTTATTTGTTATCAAAGCGA
Organism: Heliconius hewitsoni; assembly: GCA_018230445.1. NCBI lineage: Eukaryota > Metazoa > Arthropoda > Insecta > Lepidoptera > Nymphalidae > Heliconius > Heliconius hewitsoni. Next base: position 9,542 of record DWAN01005550.1, read on the forward strand.
GGAAATGATAAAAATACCAGGGGGAAATCGAACACGAAACCGTCACGTCTATAGCCAGTTTTAAATTAAATCAGGTTTAATTTTAATAATTAATTAAGTCAGGTTTAAATTTAAAAAACTCACTACTTTCCTTTAAATTCAAAAAGAAACAACACGAAAACAAAATATAACCATTTAAAATGTAAAAATCGCTTGAACCTTTTACTTATCCCACACACTCTGGGGGAATTAAGCCAACAATAAAACAACGTCAGAACGCGAATGTAAAATTTGTCACGCCGTATTCGAGAGAGTCGATCGAGTGTTATATAAAGGAAGATGTGGTGAAAAAATCAAGATTTATGACCATAATACTTGAGATGCTTTTATTTATGGGTTGATGGTTGGTAGGATTTGTGATGGTTGTGGTGCAGAGAACAATAGTTGTAGGTTCGATTCTGATTCAGAAATTAAATTAAGCAATCAATAATTGATGACCAATCGAAGCATCGTTTGGGTAAACTAGACACTATAAAATTTCCATATAATCAAATGCGACAGGTTTTGAGTTCGATTCCCGAAACTCGAAAAAACGCAATAATTAATTATAGTATCAATACGAAGCGCGGCATTGTGTTACTCCACTCAACGCACAACGCCTCCAGAAATCTTTTGAAAATTGGAAGACTCTCTCTGCTATATGTTCCTAGGCTATACATCTACATACAAACACACAACTATCATATATAGGAACACAAGCTAATCCTCATTTAATATAACCGTCTGTACGTCGCGTCAGCACATTGCACTGACATTTGAAACTCTATTACCTACGATACTAATTGCACGTTAATAAGCTAATGCTGTAACCCATGAGAATCGAATTTGCACTAATTGATGGCCAGTGGTAGTGGGTTTGATGGATGTGTTTGAACTAGTCCTTATTTGAGGCTTTGCTTGTGTTTTTAAATCCGTTTCACGTTGTATCCCGCACACAGCAGGGTAGACGGAATTTAGTGTTACGACACTCCGTTCCCCAATTTCTGTTCTAAATTTTGGAGACATTACGTGCTGAGTGGCGAAATTCAACTCCCCGCTTTACCTGGACACTAGAGCGAAGACATGGAAATATAAATTTAAATAATTCATTTCTTCGAGTGGGGATCGAACCCACAACCAGTCGCATTTACAGTCACATTTTGCGCCCCTGCGCCACGACTGGCCTCAGATTTACTGTGACTGGCTTGTGTTTTAGACAGAAATAATTAAGCATATATAAGGTTTGTATTTATAAAACTCTTTCAAGTTGTAAATGCGACAGGTTGTGGGTTCGATTCCCATTCGAGGAAATTAAATATTAAATGTTTTTGTTTCTTCAATCTGCTATATTAGTATGGATCTGAACTGTAAATCCCCCTTATATTGATGTTATATGAAAATTGAATGAAATTTAATTTTCTTAATAATTTATATTTTTTTAATAATCTATGTATATAGTTTTCTATGGCTGGTAATTCAGGCAGACATTGAACCGTGTCTGCCTTTTCACATGTATTTTGGTTATATATAGAATATACATAACCAAAGAGGCCGGTCGTGGCGCAGCGGCACAAGGTGTGACTGTAAACCGACTGGTTG
>DWAN01005551.1:0-11156 GCA_018230445.1 Heliconius hewitsoni
GGGTTCGAGTCCCGCTACGTTCAAATTTTTATACGTTTTCTAAATAAGTAAAAGATCAGCCTGTCAAGAACTTTCATCATCTATCGTATGTTTGTTACTAGGACGTACTTTTATGACGGCAGTAATAGAATCATTTGGTATATGGTATGTCAGTATCGAGAGGACCTCGATTCTCCCATGCTCAAGGACATGGGTACCTTAATACTAGATTGCCTCTGCCTTACGTGGGATACGATAGCGTGAAGTTTATGTTAAGTATTATGTTAAGAAAAAAGATCCAATATTGTTCATAACCTAAGCAACATTTTAAAATAAAAAGGAATAATATAGTATTAATAAAATTATATCATAATAGATCTCAAAAATGTGCACAATTGCAATAAAAAACAGTAAAAAAATATCGATATACAATATAGAACAAAATTTACCGGCGGTACACTCCAAGCTGCGTTATTCCACTGTGTGTTAGTTAAAGCTTCTGGCATGTAAGGTTGTTCTGGGTCATCTGGGACTGAAAATAATAAAATATTATCATCAATTAACTTCTAAATCAACTCAATCAAAAGATACAAGCGTTTATTGTCAATAGGGTACGATAACCGTCACTTACGCCAAACTTAAATATGTCGACTATCTACCGACATACTTTGTGTATATATTACAAACTTGATATTTACTCGTTATTGTCTCCATAGTTCCGTAAAATGAAGTAGGCGGCGGTGGGTTGCCAGTACTTTCCGGAGTCAGCAGATCGAGTCCAGGTAGAGTATCTTGCGTTTGTGACATGTTTGCACTCGCCGCTGAAATATTTAAGAAATACATTATTTACCATTGTTGTATTATTCAACATGCTATATATATATTTATTAAATACCTCTACTATTAAATTCGTAATATTTAAAAAAATAAAAAGTAAAGAAAGAATGTATTATAATAAAGCGCAAATATATCTTATATTTGGTATATCTTACTGTTTAGTACTATCTACTTCTACAAAGTAGAATCTAAAGCGACTATAATATCACATTACTTTTAATGCATTAGGTAAATATATACAGATATAAATAAAAAGTAATTAAGAGGTAAATGTGTAACAAATTTACACTTAGTAGTTATTAAATAGGAGCAGTTTCGAAATTATGTTTGTATATTATATTGTGAAATTTGATTTCTTATAATACTAAAAGCTCAAATAGACACCTAAGCTTAAAATTTTTCAGTATTTTATCGATGGCTCCATAAATGTCACTACAAATGGTGTGTTCCAATTAAGTCAGTTTACGTAAAGATCCTATATACCTACGTATATGTGCTATTCTATGTTTACATTACTATACCTAGTGCCCTATATCTAGAGTGCTACATGTAGTGTACTAGAATTAGTGTAGTAACATCGCCGCTCAAAATTATTTTCTTTTAAATATACAATCAATACAATACAGACTACATCAAATCAAATCAATAATAATATGTTAATAAAGACAAATAGTAAGTCAGTAAAGCAGAAGTAAATACTAAGTATGTACTTATCGATCATACATTAGATAAACTTATGGTATCCACTTTTAAAAACAAAACTAGTACACAACACGAAACTCAATTAAAATCTGTTTAACATAAGAAAAAGACAAAAAGCAAAAGGGACAACAACATGCTACACAAAACTCTGATTTTCTAATTAAATATGTGTATGAATGATCGTGATATGTCACAAATTCGGTTTTCCTTTTAAATTATTATTCTACAGTCCACACTCACAATAAAAATATATTATAGAAATATTATGCAGCAGGGCTCGAACCGATGTTTCTTAGAAAACATCAAACTTGTAGGGTGTAAATATACGCGGCTTAGTTAGTTAAATAAATATAATATAGTCTCAAAAAATTTAAGAGTAATGTTAAAGAAATAAAACTCTTAAATATAATAAGGACAGAAAATGAATTAATATAATATGATTAAATTGAATTTTTTTATAAGCATTTGTTAATAATTTCTAAAAAAGTTTATAATTATTCTATTATGCATATATTTGCACATAATTACGATTTATGCATATGAAATGCGACATATAACATTCATCCATGCATATGCATGCATTCAATTGTGTGGTACCTGAATTGTTTTCTGAGGATGTGGATATATTATCCAGAGGATCAAAATTATCCAAAATGTCACCTAAATCAAACTCTTGCTTTTCATTCGGCCGCGAGTTAATTACTTGTATTTTATTTGCTGTAAAGTTATTTTTATATAGTTGATATGATATATTTATGTTAGGAATCTTAATATATTTATATTGTAATATGTAACGAAATTGTAATAATTCTATTTACCACAAATAATATTCATCATCAAAGCAACATTTAAAGACGCAATAATCAATATTACATTTATCTATGAACACAGACTATAATTGCAAATAATGAAACTTATTTTATCTATTTTAATATTAAAACAATATATGTTGTTTACTTCAAGACTACTGCTATATATAAGAGTCGATTTGCTTGAATCTGATCTTTGTTTCTATATTTTTATCTATATCTACATTTTTATATAAAACATTTTCATTACTGAGCACCCGACAGGCAATGCGGAGTAGAGTACTGAAATTTGTCTTCGAGAGTGTAGGAGAGAACTAAGAGATTTTACGTTTTATAGTTCACGCAAACAAAGTTGCCTTGTTACATTATAATATTGAATACATGTCTGTACTGAAAAGTGGATACCATAAAAAAATTTGTATAAAAATCTAGTTCTATTTTTTGTTTGAAATGTAATTGAAATATGACTGAATATATAAAAATCTATGACATATACAAAAGCTACACATACAAATTTTAGACAACAATTAAATATATTTACATCCTATTATTCTTTATTAAAATTATTTTTTATTTTGCGACAGTTTAATCTAATCTAGCTTCATGCTATATCCTTAGCAGGGTAGTCAGAGAGGACGAAGTGCCCATTGCTACTGACTCTGCATACCTCTTTCGCCTCGCCCACTGCGCCCACTCCCCATGCATGCCCTCCGAGGGGTCCTCATGTTTTTTATATGATTTTCCCTGAGCATCTTTAATACTGTGTTTACGAACGTCAACCGAGTCCGAGTCTCCCCCTACTTCTCTTACCGCTCACTTTTCCGTCATAAATCTTTTTTGCCATTCTTTCATCACTCATTCGTTCCACATGCCCAAACCAGCTGAGCACATTCTTCTTCATTCTCACCGTGACATCCTCACTATTACCGAGAATACATCAGTAATGAAGAGAATACACAGAATGTATCTCGTCATTACGGTTTTAACGACTTCCCTAATATTCATACCAAATGTCAAAATTTCAACTATAATTATAAAAATACTTAATTATGAAGTGAGTGAATACTTACAGCTAATATCTAATTCAGCACTTTCATTGAATAAAGCCATGGGATTGTCTGAAGTAAGAAAAGACGAGAGTCCAAAGTTATATAGGGATCCGTCGGCGGAGAGTGACGTGTTGAACGTTCTGTCTATATTGTATTGCACTGGAATAAATAATAAAATGGGGTAAAAGAAATTGAAAAACAGTTTTGTTTTCAAATATTTTTAATAGATAGAGATAAAGAGGCCAGTTGTGGAGCAGACACACAAAGTGTGACTCGATGTTGTGAGTTAGATCTCCACTCGAGGAAATGAAATATTTATTTAAATCTATATTTTCATTTCTTCGCTCTGGTGTCGAGGCAAAGGGCAGCGTTAGTTCTGCCACTCAAGACGCAATGCCTCCAAAAGTCGGCGGAAAGTGGGGAATGGAGTCTTAACACTAAGTTCCCTCTGTCTACCCTGCTGTGTGCGGGATACAGCATAACGCTGATTTTTTATTTTACATATAGAGCTAATGTGACCATATTCAAACTATTAAAAACTAACAACTAAAATCAAATCGAGAATGCTGAAAGAATGGCATGTTGAGTGTCTGTCTATATTGTATTGTACTAGAATAAAAATACATAACATTTTTTTTTGCTTAACGCTAAATCCCGCAATATCAAAAAAAACTATCGTTATTTAATAGAGGTTTTTTTAAATAGGAGAATGCACTGCCAGAAAAGTCTTTTTATTTATTAGCTTTGTTGTTACAACAACCAAGCCACGGTGTTATATTAAAACCCCACCTTCCTCCACCTCAGGCGCAGGTAGCTCCAGATCCTCATCAGGTCCAGGGGACGGTACATCCTCGTCACGCTGTGGAGGTGACGGTGCAGCAGTGGGCAGAGTTGGTATTAGTTCATCTAGCTTCCTTTTTAAAGCACGCACTCGAGCCCCAAAGTTTTTGTATGCCTGGATGTAGGTTTAATATTTTACTATTTTTAATGGCCTAATTATGCAACGACAAAATAATTTGTGAGTGTCACATATCACCTGTAGTTTACTTATTTAGATAAACTAGAGGACTTACTGATGCATATAATATATGTTGCCATAGCAATATATATGTGATTTGTAGTGTGTTATACAAATATTATAAATTTAATATATCTCTAATGCATTATTTTTAAAAAATATTAACATTCTGCACTCCTTCTCTATGTAAACTATCAGTTAGAGTTAGTTTAAGATAAATCTCATAATTTTTCTAACATAAAAAGAAATGTGATATATATTAAGTTCCACTTGTTATATTTATTTATAGTTATATTGTTTGAATTTATATTTTGAAAACAAGTATTATATAAAAATAGCATTATAAGTCTAATCAAAAGATATCTCTTACCATTGAAATACTATAGAAGTTACTTATTATTATAAGAAACAAAAGGCACAAAGGTGCAAAAACATACTCACATAAGCCACAACTTTAACTTCCCCTCTTTGAGTGGAGTAATATTGATTTGCAGAACTTAACAGCGCTAACAAAGCTTCTCTCGCAACTATTTCCCTTTGCAATGCCTGTGTATATTTCTCAACACACACTATACCTTCACCCAATTCTTTTTCTACATCATCTTTATGACTCCTATCTGTTGAAAAACAAAATTAGTAGTTTCAAGCTGTATCCCGCATATATCAGGGTAGGCAGGCAAAACCTAATGTTAAGACACTGAATCTCAAAAATAAGATATAATTTCTCATATTATATTATTGATATTATATTGATTCTTATTAGATTCTTATTATTGATATTATATTGATGATTTCAACATTCAGAGACGATATTTAACGATATTTATCTGTGTTAAATTATAATTTAAGTTTATAATATATAATTATCTCCATTTTTCACCTAGATAAGAAACATGATGCATTAAAAGCTTGAACCTAATACTGCACTTTCTCCTTTTTGAGCAGGCAAATGAGAATAATTCATTAAAGTGAGTAAATCATTTTACTTTCATTCCCTGCAGGTGGGCCTACTGTGCTACAGCAGGCTGCAGTTGTTACCACTAATATTGTTAAAATTTATTAAATTATAGTTGTAATATAAATTGACACCTAATCAATTAAGTAACATAACATTTTTGTGATTTAAATATTTCTTGTAAATGATTATATAAAATATACCTTTTAAATTTGCACATAATGCTTCTGCATCAGATAACTCTAAATGACTATCATGTATACTTTTTAATTTTATTTGAGTATCTGCTTCTAAAACTGAACATTGTTTAATTTTATTTACTAGCTGCTGCGGCTGAAAAAAAAAAGGATAATAAAGTTTTATATAGTCTTGTATCTTAAAATAATTCAATCCATTTTAAATTAAATTGTAAAAATCTTAATAATACTTACTTGGAAGTCCAAAGGATCATCATCAGTCTTCTTTATAGCTCCTGCACTGAGTAAGCCAGTAAGATCTGATAAGAATTCATCATCATACACAGATCTTTCTTCCCAAATTTTAAAAATACGCAAGATTTTTGGTCTTACTTTCTCATCTCTAAAATTAGAATAAGAAATAAAAAGCATTTAGTAATTATACTCGTAAATATTATTATTTATTAAGTATTAGTAAAAAATATATTTTTCAAAATAAAAATATAAAAACATAACCTCAATGCATCTATCTTACCTTACTAATGGAGTAGCTTTTTGTAAATTAAGACCCCAGCTTTCAACAAACTCGTAATTCTTTCTTTTACTGTACTGTATCACATCATTTGCTAAATAAAACAATACCAGCCGCTGTTCAACCTTTACTCTTTTCAAAACATTGAGCCAACTTGAAACTATCTTTTTATGATGAAGTCTCTGTTTTAAACACCATGATGACATAGATTGTATACTCTCCTGAGTATCCTTTAGTTGTGTTAGCCTCTTTTCAAATGCTAATGTATTAAATTCTTCATTTTCACCCATTGTTTTGATGGCTAATGGTTATCAACCATCACTATTTCTTTACACTAAACGTTTTAAACGCTATATTGAAATCAATGTTTAGTATTAGACAAAAACACATTTAAAACTATTTTATTTTTACACAAGCACTTTTGCTATCATAGCAATTTATTTACATAGAAACAAAGTATTCAAAAAACCGCGTTATTGCTAGTGCCTAGGTAGAGCTATTATAATGGTATTGTATAGTACATACAATGATATATATTTTTTAATTTATGTCCAACATTATACAACACACATTTAAACTATTCATAGCAATAATTATTTAAAGTGTACAGAGGTATAGTACTAATTGCAAATAATATATTTTCTTATTACAACAACCGCCATTTTCTATATTGTACAATGCTCTGTCAAAATCTAACAGATTATATATATATATATATATTTTATTAAAAAAATACCTTTACAATGCATAGATTAGTATACCTATACAGCCGATAAGTCTCTAACATTACACCAATATAGGATATTGGGTGGGGTATTCTAAAAATGTCTTTGACCAAAAACAAAATAACATAATAATTTACTAACGAAAACCATTGGATATTTTGAAATAAAAATCGTTCTTCGTTTTGTGTCTATTCAAACCAACCATGTAGAGATTTGGAATTTTCTGACTTATATAAAAACTAACATTAAATCCATTGAAAATGTGTATACCATTCTCCAAGAAAGAATACCAATAATCATATATGATCAGACTTGATAATTGTGCTTGTTATAAGAGGTATTAAGATTTATTTAATTTAATCACAATTTTTACATTTAAAAGGTAATAAAATAAAATTTAAAAGCTAAAAAGTTTTTTTATTCTATGTTGTACATGTCTTCTGATAAATATAAAAAAATCCAAGGAAAGGACCCCAATAAAACAGCATTACCATTATGCAAACATAAAATTTATATTTCTACTTAAAAATGCAACAGTTATCAATATCTCGTATAAAAAATAAGTACGTAACAACAAATATTTAATTTGCTACCTCGCAATGCTATTCAGAATAAAGCATTTCACATCACCGAACTTACGATCGAGTAATACTTCAATACGGTAAATTAATAATAATAGTATAATATTTCGGATTTATATTATTAATAATACTAAATACAAGTCAAAATACAAGAAATTGCAGCATAATATAAAATATTACTCGATCTGGCACTTTGCAAAGAAATATTTATACTAAAAATACGTACAGATACTTTAGTGTTTTATATATAATAAACAATACTATAATATACTCATGTAGATTGGTAAACGATTATAGGAAAAACATTAGAGAACAAATAATATTTCCAATATTAGCAGATTTATAGATAATCTGTAACAAACATTGTTAATAATAAAAAAAACGACTAAAATCACATATAGATAAGAACAAAATTGTATTACCAATATGAATATCAACAAAAAGAAATATGTTTTAATTTAGAAAATAAGTATAATATTAAGAGATTGAACGATTATTTGCGTTGATTACACCACACTATTTTTAGTCCACTACATCATGTACGGTACTAGATATAGACTATTGTAAATGTATAGAAGAATGAATAAATGTAACTTGAACGCTAATATTTTAGAATGTAAAAATATTTCAAAATAAAAAAAATGGAGAAAAATGTTTAGTTTATCAGATTTTATCTGATGATGTAATGATAATAGTAATAATAAACCGGGATTATTCGTAATGACATCTTAAAACTAATGTGGTATAAAGACAGCTTGAATATTTATTGCAAAACGAAAAATACATAAAAATATTATCAAGTTTATCATTATTTGGCATAAGAATAATTCAAAAAACATATCTAAGACAAGATATTCTAAGACACTCACGTTAAATCATTTTTAGTAACGAGGACTAATTATTATATAAACAAAAATATATTATATAATTAAAGCTATTTTATGTAAATCGTAAGCTGTAACTAACCAATCGCTATCCTATTTCTCTCAATGTGACTATACTAAAATCGTACAGACTGTTGTATATTGATTTACTGAAATAAATTAAGAATGTTTTACAATAAATAAATACATAAAGTATATAATGATCATAATAAAAAATTGTGCCCAAAATTAAAGGGAAATCTACGTAAACTTTTTATTTTTTTTATTATTCATAAGTGTCAAACGTTTGCTTGTTCGGCTTCATGCTGTATCCCGCACACAGCTGGACAGGCAGAGGGAAGTAAGTTTTAACATGCTCCGTTCCCCACTTTTCGCCGAATTCTAAAAGCAGTAAGTGGCGGAACTCAACGCCGCGTTTTACCTTCAAAAATGTTAAGCGTGTGGAAGAAACAAATTTATCACATAACTTATCAATATTAAATGTACTTAATAATCATAAAATTTGGATAAATTAATAATATTCCTTGTAGGGCTAGTTCTTTTAGTTGACTCTAAAACGAGAAAAATCATCGGTTTACCCATACGTGTAAGGCAAATTCTAAGAAAAATACCCTGAAAATTATTTAAAAAATTATAATACTTAAATGATTACTTAATTTATTTCAGCAAATTAATAATATACGATAGTATAAGCATAACATATTTCGTTACCGTCACCTTAAATGGGTTAATACACTAACTAAATCTAACATACTCGTAAACCGTACGTCAAGCATAGATGCTAATTATTACCAAATTGTTATTTCCAAAAATAACGAAAACTTTTAGGAAATAACATTTTGAGAGAAAAACTAATTATATAACAACATATAAAATATATTTGAACATTCTTAAATAATAGTAAAAAATTGTATTGAACTTCGAAAAATAACTCGTAACTTCAGTTATAATTGACAGTTTATGCATATATAGTATTACTTACAAAAGGGCGGTGGAGTATATATATATATATATATGCGTGTGTACATGTTTTTTAAAATATTTTATATATAAAAATGACGATTGTACGTAAACATAGCAAGATTAATTAAGAAATGCATTAAAATAATACAGAATAGGATTACACCATTACTTATTATTAGTTATTAAAAATAGTTAAAAGTTTAAATGTAAGAGGTAGGCTATAATGAATAAACAAAAACATCAATTTATATGAAACTAAATGGCATTGACAAACAGACAATTAAGATAAGTGAAATAGCTGCCAGTTCGCTTATAAATAGTAATATTAGGAAAGTCGACAGATTAGATAAAGAATGAAATAAAGAAACATGTTTAAATAATGAGCTTTTGACATACATAGAATACTGAAATTTTTTAATAAATATTCATAATAACCAACCTCGATTTAATTTTCGTGTTACTGTATTTATAGTCTAAAACGTTTAAAACTTAATGATTTGTTTACACACTATACAATATCCTAAACAACAATACGTGAAGGGAATCTAGCGGTATTACACAGATAGAGTACGACTGGACGAAATAAACATTTATTATATCGAAAATATTTGGAGATCATGTGCCTAATTATTTATTTTGATTTTGATCGATTTTTTTAGTTTAAGATCAATTTTAGATTTCTGTAGATACTATTTGAAAATAGTTGAAAATATTTTTTAATTGAAAATTTTGGTCTGTTCTTCTGTGTGCTTGTGCATTCTTATCTCTAAAACGTTTCAACCGTTTCAATACTGCAGTTTTTTACTATAGAAACGTATTATGATAAACTTCCCAAAATATTTGGTTTTATGTTTTCATTTAAATTGGTTTTTCATATGACAAAATAAGTATTTTGTTAAATTGACTTTTAATTTTTTATTGAATTGTTAAATTACTTTCCCACGCAGTCAAAGTCGCAGGCACAGCTAGTAGTTTATAATTTCAATTTATATGATTATTTAACGTATAAAATTTTATTTCATCCAGTCAAAAGAAGACAAAGATCAAACGCCATACATTTATTAATGTTATTGTCAGACGATTGCTTACAGAAGTCGGAAGCCACAAGAAACAACAATTGCATTTGACATTAACAACATCGAAAAATTCATACAAAACTCGTTAAAAATGTCCAAAATATTCGTTCGCATTTTTGTGAACATTTTAGCTTATCAAGTAGTTGTTTGAAGGACAATATGTTCGAAAACTAATTAAATCAAAGATTTATATTAAAAACAATAATTTATTCAGTTGTTTGAAATACTACAATGTTATCGTCATTTTAAAGGCATGTTTATTTGAAGGCAGGAATACCAACAATTTACAAATTATCTGACGAATATAAAAAAAAAGATAAAGCTAAAAAAAGTATGAAATATATTTAGATATTTTTCAAACAGATACAGCATTTCGTCCTTCAAACAACTTCCCCACAATATAACCTGATATCGTCTTTACTTGATATTCCTATTTGATTTGCCCAATTTTTACTTAAATCAAACTTTATTTATAAGCTTTATTTTTGATAAAATCATTAACTTCCTAGATTTTATATTAATTGTCAATGTAACGATTTTTTTTTAATTGGGAAGTTGAAACATGGCCTATACAATATATTAATAGCTTGGAAATATTAATAAAATGATAAATAACTAAAATTTTACATGTAAAGTATTGCTTTATATATCAATTTTCATTATAATACTAAATTCTAATGGCAATTAAATATAACATACACAATTCTACATATTATAAACTAAATTAAACAAGTAATCAATCACTAAAAATACTTAATATTTACTAGTACAAAAAAACGAGATATAAGTACCATACTTACATAAATAAGAAAAACTAATACATATATATATATATATATATATATATATATATATATATATATATATATA
>DWAN01005552.1:0-11156 GCA_018230445.1 Heliconius hewitsoni
TATATATATATATATATATATATATATATATATATATATATATATATATTGGCTTCGCGCTGGCTCATGAGCTGTTCAATAAACTGGGTGTGACAACAGAACAAGGGCCAGGTATAATAACCGTGAATGCCATGGTGGTTGAGTATAACAGACCGACTGAGTTGCATAATGACCTCCAAACAACATGAGGTTACAGTGTACGAGGACAGAGGTGAAGACTTTAGTAACATTAAACCTGCGCACTCCAGTACCCAAGAAGAAAAAATATTCACGCCCTTCCGTTCTTTCCCGCATATAGCAGGATACGCAGATGTGATAAAACTAGGTGTTTTAAGATTCCGCTCCGCTCTCCATTTTCCAACTATTATTAAGACATTGCGTGTTGAGTAGCGGAATTAGTGCCGCAATTTAGGTGTATTCAATACAGGTTATTTTGCGATAAGCAATAAAAAAATATATAAACTATACTTGGTATCTAGATAATACAAGATAAAACTACCATATTAGGATTCATCACGAAAACATTATGAAAACGTGACTTTTAGCATTAGATCCTGTAATTCCGAAGGTTAATAGCTGGAGCAGCTTTTCAATCTTTTAACTTCGATCACTAAATCTCTTAAGAGGCTTAAGTAAGTCGACTAGTGAATCTTAATGTGTATTAAAAAACACCATGTAGGTGGAATGCGTCTGATTTTACATTTAGATAGAACATTTTTATTCAGCTTTATTTCTTTTGTTTCACGCTGTATCCTGCACATAGCATGGTAGGCAGAGGGAACGTGGGAACCTAGTGTTAAGATACTCTGTTCCTCATTAAGAAACTTTCCGGTAAATTCTTGAGTGGAGGAACTCAACGCTGCGCTTTGGTCTGTTACCAGATCGAGGAAATGAAAATATTAAATATTCCATTTCCTCGAGTGGATAGAATATATAAGCCTAAGCGAACCTACAAGTTTCGCGATAAAAGTCTCCACTGTGTCCCCATAGTTCAAAATACACTATGCATTCACATCAAATAACGATAATATATAAAATTTATGAATGTATGTTGTGTACTAGGGACCCAACGTCCAAAACTAGGGGCACAAAAATAATGTTATATTACAGTCAAATTGTAGAAAATTATAGCCTATCTGTTGTTTAAGCTATATTACTGTAAAGTTTCATCTAAATCCGTTCAGCAGTTTTTGCTTTCAAATTTATAATATTAGTAGGATGTGTGATATTTATGTATTTACCTGCATTGGAGTATTCATGGCTGCCAACTTTGTAAAACCGACGACATTGCTAAAGTAAATAGTTACGCAATCGTAGCTTTCCGCTGGAACAGGCTCCCCTCGTTTCAGGGCTTCCGCTACTGGCCTGTATCACCACGAGATTTTAATTTTAGTATCTCGATGGAATTATAAAAAAAAACATGTTAATATTGCTTTTAATTTTCACGTCTTTTCCCGCGTACCACGGTAGAATAAAGGAACCTACGGGGAGGGAATAGTTTTGGGATATTCCATTCCCCACTTTTCCACAGAATTTTTGAGACATTGTCTGTTCAATGGCGGAACTCAATGCCGCGCTTCTTTGACCAATGAAAGGGGAAATAAAATAAATATGATCACTCCCCCGAGTAGAGGTCAAACTCACACACAACCATCGGATTTAAAGTCAGACTCTGCCTTACAGCGCCACGACTTCTCATTAGCCTAAAAACATCCCGTTTTATGATTAAACAAAAATGTAAGTTCAGTCACTGGTAGTCAGTTGAGGGCACGAGCATTTGACTGTAAACGCAACGGCTGTGGATTCGATTCCCACTTGGGGAAAGGAATTATTTTGATTCCATCGTCTCCTACAATAAGACCGCGGTGTTGCGTCCCAAAATTCAATGCGGTGCGTGGGGACTGGAGTGTCTTAACATTAGGTTCCCTCTGCCTACCCAACTATATGCGATATTAAATTATTTATGGTAACCTTGAGTAACATATTTGTTTTATGTGATTTGATTATAAAATATAGTAAGTAACTAAAGTTTAATATTTATCTTAGTATATTTTGTTCATCAATTATAAATTCTACGTCTAATTTAATATTATAACACCACCAAACAGAAAAGCACAAAAGTTTCCACGAACAAAGGAAGAGCTTTCGAAAGAATTTCAGTTGACCTCATTGTGACAGATTCTAACATCTATTTAAATTCAAATATACACCGTAGTAGTATTACAAATAGAAATTATTTTATTTTTCTTTGTTTTGTTTTTTGGATATAAAGCATAAACTTATTATTATTTTATCACTGCACCACGACGGCTTCTTAACCTAGCGTTAAGACACTCCGTTCCCATTTTCCGCAGAATCCTGAAGACATTGCGTGCTCAGTGGCGGAGCTCGACGCCACGCTTTACCTCGACACCAGAGCGAAGAAATAAACATTTTAATACATTTTATTACGTTGAGTAGGGATCGAATCAGTGGCGTAGCTAGGGGGGTGCGAGCGGTGCAGTCGCACCGGGCATCAAGAGGAAAGGGGCATCAAAGTCTACGATCAATTTTTCTATTTTTTTTCCAATCAAGAATCAAGAAATGTACAAGAAAAATGTGAGAATGAAAATGAAAAATACAATCTCGCTATCATGTCAGTATTACTAGTCGATACTATTGATTTTGAATATGTGATTAATGACTTTGCTAGTGAAAAAGCGCGTAATGTCCGTTTTTAAATTTTTGCAATAATTTTTACCAAAATCTAATGTCATAACTTCTATATAGTTATAATAGTTTTGAAGCAATAAAATATTATATATCTATCCTACTGTGTTTTGAAATCTGGAATTATTTTGACCATTTTAAAGGGCATCAAGTCCTAAGCTATACCAGGCAGCAAATACCCTAGCTTCGCCACTGGATCGAACCCACAACCACTTGCGCTTATAGTCACACATTTATCATCTCTTAAAACATGAAAGACACGAAACCTACTGTAAAAAACTATTTAAAACTTTGCATTCGTATGAAATGATAAAAGTGAATAGAACGACTTACGACGCTAACCTAATAACTTTGTAAAGTAGGTTAAACTCTTGAAGAGAATCTTATTCAGATAATATTGGTCTTTCTTCATATTTTTTATGTCTATTCCTTAAGGCAAAAAATCAAGGGAATTAATATGTAATTTGTGTTTCAATTTAATTAATCAAGATGATGTACTTAAAATAAATATATAAATCAGCTTCACACTGTATCCCGCACACAACAGGGTAGGCAGAGGGAACCTAATGTTAAGATACTTCGTTCCCCACTTTCTGCCGAATTCTGATGGCATTACGTGGTGAGTGACAGAACTCTCTTTGCCTCGACACCAGAGAGAAGAAATGGAAATATAAATTTAAGTAAGTATTTCATCTCCTCGAGTGGAGATCGAACCCACAACCAGTCGGTTTACAATCACACTTTGTGCCCCTGCGCCACGACTGGCCTCAATGATGTACTTTATAATAATAATATCAAAAATAGTTTTCAACTTGATTGCATCTTAATATTTGTGACTTAAAAGCCTCATAAGTGATATCTTGTAGTATTTACTAAAACAAAAACGACTATATTAGTTTTTTAATTTAAACTTACTGTAATTTAATATTGAAAATTCTAAACATCCATTTAGAGTGCCAGATAAAATAAAATATAGGAACTTCGACAACAGCTCCAGAGTGCTATATTGAAAAAGTTCCAGCTCAATAACAAAAATCTCAAATGCTGTTTTTTATATTTCTCCGAATAAAAATTACTACTACTATGTAGTTGTAATTTTATTTATTTGTGCGTTCCGGACATGTAGAACTCGATTCGAAAGAAATGTGACTTTGTGGCGCAGGGGCACAGGGGTGTGATAGTATCGTGAAGGTTATGGATTCGATCCCCACTCGATGGAGTGAATTATTATTATTATTTGTTAATATTTAAATTTCTTCGCTCTGGCAACAAGGCAAATAGACTGCCGTTGAGTTAAGCAACTCAACACGCAATGAAAGTCAACACGCGTCTCGAACAATTCGGCGGAATGTGGGGAACGGAGTGTCTTAACACTAGGTTCCCTGTGCCTACCTTGCTGGATGAGGGATAGAGCGTGAACTTGATTTAATTTTAATTTAATGTTTATTACAGCTTTTGGTTCCCCATTAATGTTAAAGACTATGGGCTAGGCATTTGGTTTGGGTACTTTGCGCATTATATCTCCAACAAGGACGAAAAAGGAACAATGAAATGATATATTATCCTACTAATCCAATCTTATATAAAAAGATATTTATTTATTAGATATTTATTTATGTATTCTAATAATAAAATCGTAACTGATCGGCTTATGTACATGAAAGACGTACGAGTATAAGAAAAAAAAATATTAGGGATGTTTAACAATATAATAGAAACCAAAAAAATGATCTTTCAAATTTTTGTCTCTTTGTATGTTGATATATGGATTCATATTGACATATAATCAATTATGTGTGCAGCGCACGCGCTTAAAGCAATTGGATGGCATTCCTTATTATTTTTATTTTGTTATTTAAGGCTAACTAAGAATTACATCATAATGTTATATAGCACTTCTGAAGAATACAGTCAGTAGATCCAGAGATATTAGTGTTTAAACAAACAAACAAACAAACTGTTCCGCTTTATTATATTAGTATAGATAATATATTTATTCAAGCGTTCAACCGCTTGAACGGCACGATTAATTATTTACTAATCTAAATTATCTTTCTGTTATAATAACAATGTTGTTTACTGAGGCCTACATTCAGCCGTTGGGAAGAATAGGTTGATGATTATAGTACCCATTCTTAAAAGGTTCTTTTTCTAACAAAAATTTAGAACTAAAAATTAAAAAACTGAAATGATTTTATTAAAAAAATATAACAGACTCCAAAATTACTTAATATATATATGCACAAACTTAGACCAAAATTAAATTAAAAAAAAAAGCAAAAAATATTGAGCTCATTAGAAAAGTAAAGAAAATTGATAAATAATAACCATTTACTGTTTAAATCCGTTATTTTTGGAATCGGTGCCAGTTAAGAAAAGAAATATAGTTAACGAATATAGAACCTCCTCATCCTCCTCATCCTCCTCATCCTTTTCGAAAAAAGTCAACTTAAAACAATAAATTATATTATATTTATATAATTTTTATCACCTAGTGTATTTTAATATCATAATTCCTTCTGATTGCCCCTTAAGAAGCCTGTTTAAATTTCTAGGCCATGAAGCGTAGTGGCAGCATTTCACTGGCATGATGGTTGTAGGTAGGTTGATTCCAAGTTGGCGAAATAAGTTATTTTCATTTATTCGCCCTGGTAACAAGGCAAAGCGTAGCTTTTAAGTATCGCCACTCAAAATGCAATAACGGCAACGGCGTGTTTTAGTACTAGATTCATCCAGTGGGATAGTACTATCCCACTTAAGACTTCTTAAGGGGCAATCAGAAGGAATTATGATATTAAAATAACGGTATTAATAAAAAAAAGTAATAGCTGTTCTACAATATTATAATATTCTCTTACCTGGGCAGCATTCTATTTAGAAGATCGTCTGTTCGTCGTTTTTCTTGCAGGAGCTGTTCCGTTCGAGCAGTCACCAGTCCTTCTAAGTTTGATGCGTATTTTTCCATCATGGACAGCATGTTGTCGAAAATATTGGTTTTCCTGTATACACAATAAATGTAAACATATTGTGTGTGTATATATATAGTAAAATCAGTAAAAAAATGATAACATCATGGAGTAGTGGCCCAAGCGTGTGACTATAAACGTAATAAATTCCAATTCAAGGGAATGCAATATATAATATTTTCATTTTCTGGCTCTGTTAATAAGGTAAAACATTGTGTTGAGTTCTGCCACTTAACACACAATTCCTCCAGAGCTCAGCGGAAAGTGGAAAATAGAATTTTTAAAGTGGAGTTGAGAGTCTTGACACTAGGTTCCCATGTCCCCTATGTTATGTGCGAAACACGGTAGGAAGCTAAAAGAATGGAGATCGGTGTTTTAACTTATAACATTAAGTTCTCTCTGCTAAGGCTGATAAGAAACAAAGAGCTGACGCCTTTTCTTTCTTTTAGCTGCTTTTGTTTTCTTATTGTGTATATTATAGTAAAACAACTAATTGCTTAAAATATTTTTATTTACTTTTGTTTTAGGTCTGTCCTTTCTGCATTTTCACATAATTTTCAAGACATTGTGTATTGAATGGCGAAAATCAACACCGTCCTATGTCTTGTTACCAGAGCTAGATAATGAATATAATTCATTTCACTGATTGGGAATCGAATCGCCGTTGTGTTAACAGTCACCTGTTCTACATTTTCCTTAGTTTTTGATTAATATTTTAATATTAAACGTATTTCACACATACTTTGTAACGATTACCGATGACAAAAGAGATTTCTGGATCCCCGACCAGAATCGTGATTGCGACAGTGGGGAGCCACATCGAACATTATTAAAATTATTCGACACGAATTTAATTCAAACAGTATGGGTATATATATTTATTATTTTAAACTATCGTCCTCTTTTATTATTATTTTATCTATTCATTATTCATCAAAATTATGTTAATTATTATGTTACCGAGTGATGGGCAGACTACGCGCAGACAAAACTTAGCAAGTTATAGATATTTTTTGTATTTATCCCGTATATTTATTGAACGGCACTGTAGAATGGCCTACTTGCGGCAGTGTTTCCAGGTCGATACGACCTGGGTACTATCAAAAAGCGCTTAGCTCCTCTAGTGTTATACGGAGTCGTGGGCGGCGGTGATCACTTATCATCGGATGACCTGTACGCTCGTTTACCTTGTATTTATCCATAAAATACATATTTATTGAAAACTTACATCCCGGCATGCATATCTTTAAGACGTATCCTGATAAGGCGCACATCTGGCCGCCTGTCCGGTCTCTCACTCCAGCACGACTTCAACACGGCGAGCACTGACGGTCGCGCTACCAGCCCACTGAGTGGCGGTCGGAATAGAACACCGCCGATCGGCTGACGCACACGGCCGATGATTTCTGAAATATAAATATATTTGTAAGAACGGAGAAAGAAGAATCTTAACTCAAGTTCTTGGTGCTTTTTAAATAATTGGTGAAATTAAACCTAAATAATTAGTAAAAAATACTTTCTTTTTTCGTATAGCAAGGTAGGGAGAAGAAAATTTGTGATAAGACACTCTGTTCTTTCACTTTCACTCTCTATTTTCCGTCAATTTCTAAAGACATTTCTTGTTGAACAGTTGGAAGTTCTGAAACGATTGTTTTATGTACTAGTACAATACTAGTTGTCCCCCATAATTTGGTTAGCACTGAGCTTAAGTCGTTTGTTTCGGGAATTCCTCTTTTCCTGTACCCCATAGCCCAACTTTTATGGCTTCATGCTGTATCTCGTACATAGCAGGATAGGCAGATGAAACCTAGTGAAACCTAGTGTTATGTGTTTTCCCGCAGATTTTTTTGAGGTACTGCGTGTTGAGTGGCGGAACTCAACGCCGGGCTTTTTTCCCTATGTGCCAGAGCGAAGAAATGAAAATATTAAGAAAAAGATTTCATTCCCTCGATTGGGCATTAAACCCACAACCTTTGTGTTACAGTTACATCCATGTGCCACTGCGCCTCGATGGTTTTAACCTTCATAGTCTAAGTTCAGTAGTTTCGTATGTACATTGTCTATGTCAGTCACAAACACAATTTTGTAATATTATTACCGTATAACCTTACATTAAATACAAACATCAATTTAAGTAAATAGTCCTAGTCCAAATAGTAATTTCCTTTTGATGTCCGTGGAGTATTGCAGAACCGCATAGGTATTTCA
This sequence comes from Heliconius hewitsoni, assembly GCA_018230445.1. Classification (NCBI taxonomy): domain Eukaryota; kingdom Metazoa; phylum Arthropoda; class Insecta; order Lepidoptera; family Nymphalidae; genus Heliconius; species Heliconius hewitsoni. The sequence continues at coordinate 7,884 of DWAN01005552.1, forward strand.
TAGATCGAAAATCATCGTCCGAAAACCTAATTACAATATACAGATTAACCCTGGATAACCATATTTCACTGTATACTAAAGATAGCTCACATATACCTCACCTCGACGTGCGTATATTTAAGTGAGCATATTTTGGATTATGTATTATTTTGGATTACATATTATGTACTAGGATTATATATTATACTATATAGGTTTATGAATATAACATTATATCTTAATGTATGTATTAATAGACTATATAAATGAAAAATATTACAGTTTGTATGTATTTTATAAAAAGAAATAAATGAATAACAAAACAAGGTACTTCTTACTTTATAAAACTTAAATCTCTCCTTTAGCCTTTATATTTTTTTAAGATAAATTTTCGATATAATTTTTTTATGTTCTTTATAATATAAAAAATCAAAATTCAGCGGCCACCCAATGATGATCTTTTCTGCCTCTAAGAATCTGAAGCTTTTAGTAAGTAAAAGCTGTTATAAATCGACATACTTGGCGAAGCTCTTTTAGAAGTTTCAGCTCAATGTTTTGATAAATCTTGTATAGCCAAGATTTCACCAATTGGTCGACGATTCACCACATGGTATTTGGAGGATTATATCAACTATTTGGCATTTGCGCCTTGGGCATGCATGTACGCCTATGCACCTAGCCAAGATTAGGGCCAGGGAGCACTCACTGTGTGAATGAGGCCTGAACGACGGTTCCTTTACTCGTGTCCTAAATTACTCTTAACCTCGAGTTTAAGAGTAATGGATGGATAATACCCGAGGTTAAAGGTAATGGATGGAAAATATTCGAGATTAAAGATAAAGAAGCCTTAAGCAGGAATTAGGTTATTGAAATCATTACACATCAAGTGAGGTGACAGTTGAAAGGGCTCTGGCTAAGGTGACCCTTTTTTACGGAACCCTCGGTGGGCGGGCACGACTCGGGCTTGTCCGGTTTTTTTTTGTTTTCAGATGAGGTTTTTTACAATAGTGAACTGAATAAAATGCTTTCTTTGATAATGAGACTAACAAAATAAAACTTTGTTTTCAGAAGCAACACGTTAGTTTATACTACGAGTATATATTATTTGAACTTCGACTGTAGACACGATAGTTGTGTGTCGATAACTATTCGGTTGAATGTTTATATTTAGGTTATTTACAATTTATTGAAAATATTTTATATTTGTTATTATTTTCAATTTCTGGCTCTGGTTAAGTAAAAGCAGCGTATTTCGCCACTCAACCAGCCGTGTCAAATTCGTGCAGAAAGATAAAAACAGGGTGGCGCGACGAGAAAACACCAAAATATAACTGAAATAAAATTCCAAAAGCATACCAGCGTTAGTCAAATTGGTATCGCCCCAAGGTCCATTCCTGCCCAATATTTCGTACAGAATGATGCCAAAGGAATACACGTCTCCCTTCTGAGAGCCGCGGGGTGGTGGGCTCGGATCTTGGAGCAGTTCTGGCGCCCGCCACAACATTCGCCTTTCCAAGCGTAGCGCATCTTCAGTATCTGTGCAGCCACCTTTGAAAAAAAAATACAATTTAGAAATTTATGTAAAATTTTTACAATAAGTATAAAAAACAGATTTATTTTAATCACTTTATGAGGCCGTCGTCGAATATAGTCGATTCTTAATAACATATCCAACTCACGTAAAATAAGCCACCGGTTAATAATAAAATATCCAAATACCCAATGGAAGGAATACTAACAAACTTAAATTAAAAGCTCCAAACTGTCGTTTAAATTTACTGTAAAGATAAACCTTAAAAGGTAATTTCGTATACTAATGTGTTTATTTTTAGAATAAATTAATGTTTCGAATAATATGAGCTAACAATTGAACATTTATGAAGCTTTAAAAATATAGGATTGATTTAAGTTTTGTTTTCTTTTATTAGAATAAAATTTTTAAAATATTTATCAGAGCGGCGTCAAGTTCCGCCACCTCGCGTGTCTTTCCACCCAATTCTCATGTGGAAAACGGTAAACGGAGAGTCTTAACGCTAGGTTCTCTCTACGTATACCTCACATATGTGGGACTTTGAACTGACTACTATCATATGTTGTAGATAGTGACAGTTAATCTAAATAGCAATAGGGGTGATTGAGGATTATACAATTGGTAAATAGTTGCTTTATACAAGAGGGCGCGAATTAATTAATAAATTTAGTTACGTAAACTTGGAGTCTTTATCACGATTAATGTCATATCCTTTGTAAAACTAGCTAAGAATCAGCCTTTGACAGAACGGACTTTAATTTGAATGTATACAGTATTTTTTGCGGTTGTCGGTTCGATTCCCATTCGAGTGAATGTAATACTGCATTGAGTTCCGCCACTCAATACATAATGTCTCGAAAATTTACTGGTGCGTGGAAAATTAAATGTCTGATTATTATTATTTTTTAAATTTTGTACATATTCAACTTTCTTTGAATGTAGGTGGTCAATTTTATTGATATTGCTCACTATTTCACACTTTATTCTTTTCGCAGAAAGAATCTCATCGCACACACTTTTTCGCTTTTTACCCAAATTCTAGACATTGCGTGGCGAGGAAAGTGAAAATCGAGTGGAAAGCGAACCCCAAACCCTGTGCTGCTGTACCACAAGGGCCTCTTTTCAAAGTATTCTATATTAAAGCAACAACAACTGCAATAACGTAGTTCAAGAAGCGTAATATCAAATATTAACAATATTTTGACGTATAAATATTAACAATGTTATGTTTTGTTGTAAGTGCTCAGAATTTCTCGATGATTATTTTCTTTTCTATGATTTTAGTTCATATTCTTTTCTATTCTTTTGTTCTGAAGCTGTCGTAGCGCAGAGTTTAATTATTAACGTGATGGTGGTGATTTTGATTCTCACTCTGGAGAATGATCATATTTATTTATATTCATTTCTCCACTCTGGTAGAAGAAACTCCCGTCGTGGAGTTGGGCAATTCAACATGCAATTGAGTTGCGTATAATATGGTATCAACGATAATGATGGATGAAAATGGAGTCAGGACCTGAAGAATAACTTTTCAGAGGTTACATGCTTCGTGCAAATCATGAATTCATGAATCGAAATGAAATGAATCGTGAAATCATGTTTTTTTAGCACACTAAAAGGGTGTTGATTATTTTTTAAATCAGCTTCACGCCGTATCCCGCACAAAGCAGGGTAGCCAGAGGGAACCTAGTGTCAAGACACTCCGTTCCCCACTTTCTGTCGAATTCTGGAGGCATTGCGTTTTGAGTGGCAGAACTCAACGC
>DWAN01005553.1:0-11155 GCA_018230445.1 Heliconius hewitsoni
CGACACCACCAGTACCAGGATGATCCTATTCTAGGCCGGGATCACACGGCACAATTATGGGGCTAGTCAAAGATATAAACATACGTACATACGCTCGAAAAACATCACCTTCTTTTGAACACAGTTAGTTCAAAATATAATAAGAAATATACGTATATATATTAAATTTACTGATAAAAACGATATAAATCATTTTTATCTGAAATATTTTGAAATTATAATTAAAATTTGTAAAACACCTGCGTTTCATTCTAAGGAAAAAAAGTTTGTTTAACTGCTAGCTCATAATTTATGGGGACGTTAGTGTTGTAGCTTGTTTGTGATAAAAGGTATATATTTTTTTAAAGTAAAATATTAAATATAGTATAACAACACTACTAACATTTACTAAAAACATTTTTTCTTATTCGATTATTTTAATTTAATTTTTATGGAATGAAATATTATATATTGACATTTTTATTTCTTCGCTCTGATATCAAGGCAAAAGTGTGAAGCTGAGAAAAAATTAACTAAGAATGCAAGAAATAAAAAAAAATTATTTTTTTGTTTTATTTTATTTATTCATTTATAGAGTTGCAGATTATTTAGTGTACTTGTTCTTTTAGGCTGTGGTTCAGTGAATGTTGGCAAGGCAACTGTATCTTTGGCAAAGGGAAACGTAAATAGTTTAATTTCATCATTTAATACAAATATTTTTACATGTGTGTGATCTTCATGTGTGGTTTGTTTGTTTAATAACATAAGAAAGCTTATTTGTGATCACAGTCTGTTTCTATGTATTATTATTATTTTCTTTTAGTTTCACGCTCTATCCCACATACACCAGGGTAGGCAGCAATGTCACAATGTGTGTTTAATTATGACACAATGTCTTGAAATTTTGAGACGTTGTGTCATAATTAAAAAATAACTATGTTTCACGTGTAAAAATACTTAAATACTAAAAAATTTAAGTAATATATTGTCCGTCCATTTTTTTAGCGTCTTGTACGAAGCGAGAATATAGTGAAAATACTCTGGATTCTGCTTTCCGGCCAAGTTCGTGATAGCCGGCCAAGTTAGTGGGCAGTACGTGTTAAGTTGTGGGACTCAACGCCACGCTTTATTTACTAGAACGTGTAATTGAAAAAAAAACGTATTAATGATTAGGAATCGAACTCACAACCATCATGTTTGCAATCAAAAACTATCGCATTGCGCCACTTTGGCCCCACCTAAAAGACACGTCAAGATATAAATACCTACCCTACATATATATTAGCGGTTTAATTGTTATACAAAATGATTTTATGTGATCTTGTAAGTTTTAGAACGAAATAAAACCAGTCGTTTGCACCGCGCTAACAACTCGGCTATAAATAATGTCATTGAAATTAGAATTCAATGCTTTGACGCTTTAGCTCGAATATTTATAGATTGATAGGTTTCAGTATATTTCATGTAATATTTTTTGTTTCTTTATTTTCTGTGAAATGTTATGTTTGGTGACGTTTGGACAGCAGGTTGTGGGTTTGATTCTCAATCAAGGAAATTGTTCATAACAATTAAAAATATATTTAATATTTTATAGATCCGAATCGAAATAAAAAATAATTTAAACCAATTATAGCCAATATAAACAAAACAAAATCAACATTTCCTATTACAACACAGTAAATGTAAATTTAACACGAACATTCACAGCACTAACGAAACCCGATCTTAAAGACACACGATCCACCGGAAGTGCAAATTTAAAGTCATTTCAAAGTTTGCATGGCGTTTCAACAATCTCTTCTATCGAGTCGGCTGACGTGGACAGTGATTAACGCTGCACGCTGCCCTAGATATTAGAACACGCGATTGTAATAGAATATATTTAAATACAAAATTTTATATTTTATTTATGGTAATGTGTTTGTTTGTTAATGTGATGGCTTTAGGTTTATGTTGGAATGTTTGATATATATGAAGATCGTTCGATCGTTCGATGATACTTGAGAAAACGAGTAAAAATCATGAAGACACCCCAAATGGCTATGAAGAAGTTGATGACAGTGGACGATGTGACTTAGACCGTAACGTTTGTATGAGACAAAGAATTTAGGATTAATCCTTTCTTCTTTACATTTTCCGATGTGTTGCAATATGAAATTGTTTTAATATACTTGAATATAACGATTTTAAACCCATAATCATCAAAATAAATTATTAGAAAATATTCCTAACAACACTAGAAAAAAGAACGATTTTTCTTTTTTATACCTTATTTAAATTTATTATATTAAAAAATATCACTCTTGAAATAGGAACTGAATAAGCATTTTCTATAAAATTACAAATCATCCTTGACCACATTCGCTAAGTCCGCTAGCATTTACTTTAATGGGAAACATAATTATGGTTGAGTGCCTACAAAATTTTCATGACTCTTCGTTTTTCTACATCACTTAAAAGTTGGAGCTGTTTTGGCGCAGTGGGGCAGCGTCTGACTGTAAAAGAAATAGTCGGAGGTTCGATACTCGCTCGAGTGAATGTTCATGTTTAAAAATATTTTCATTACCCCAATTAGTTTACAAAATACATACAATGGGTTCCGTCCCCAAAAATAATCAAAAATATGGGAAACACAAAAGGCTTAAAACGAAATTCTTTGTATACCCATCACACCACAAGAAATCATGTAAACATAAAAGAACTTAAAAGTTCAGCCAGTACTCCTCGCGTGATAACAGCCCCATTTCCTAGCGCCGCTGTTGACAGTGCAAGAGTAACTGGAAGGGACTCGTTAACCCTAAACACGTGGGCGAGGATATTTTTAAAATATCCACAATAAAATCGGGGCGTCGTACGACATTATTTTTTCCTTCACTATTAAACGGGATCATTTTATTTTAAAAATTACATATGATTTATTTTATTACTCTTTTATTATTTTGCACCAAATGTTTAGGATTTCGACGTTTTTACTTTCATTTCATTTTGGATGTTTCATTATAGCTGAGTCGTGTTGGTTTAGAAGTTTTTTTATATATATTATATATATATATTTATAAACTCTAGGAATATCTGTATATTTTTCTAGTTTCTTTGTGTACACTATAAAATAAACAATCACGGTTTTCCATCCCTGTAGGAGTTTTACTCCTCGCAGTTAGTTACGCGTTGTTTGTATGGCACTATAAGTATGATGTTTATTTAGATATTAATAATTTATTTTTAATTCACCCTGTATCCCGCACATAGTGGATTAGGCAGAGGGAACCTCGACACCTATTTTTAAAATACTCCGTTCCCATTAAGTGCCCCACTTAACGTCGAATTCTGAAGACATTTCGTGTCGTCACTCTTTGCCTCGGAAATAGAGCGAGAAAATGAAAATATTAAATATTTAATTTTATCGAATAAAAATCGAACCCACAACCTGCCACACAGTGGCACGCTTGTGTCCCCTGACTGGGACCTCGATCAGTTCACATAAATAAAGTGAAAAAGGAATGTTAAGAAGAAAATTAATTATTAGTTCAAAGACGTATTACACAAAAGACTGCGGTTCGACGTTATTCTCTAAGCAATACAACATGACAGGCTAATTAACTCCGTATCTTGTAAACATGTGCATCTTTCCCTGAAAGTAGATCGTGTTCGTTTGTATGTATATATGTGTCCAATTTTCTCGTTGACATTTTACTATGCATAATTTGTATTTTACAAGTGCAAAACGTTTTAATATGGTCTTGTTTGTTTTCTAGGAAGTCAATTGTTTTGAGATATATAGACGTAGACGTAATTTGTATTGTTTTTTTTAACATTTGTAGCTTTTTATATATAACTGGTACGTACAATTTTAGTTCCAAACATTATATTTTATAGAACAAATATTTTACACAAAATTATTTAACCACAGAGGTGAAATAAAGTGTTAAAATCTGAATTTGACAGTTCTCACGCGTATCTATTCGCACGCTCAAACTAATATAACAGGGTATAACAAATTGGCTGTAAAATGTTGAGTATATTCTAAAAGCTAGTACTAGTTAATTATTACAGCTGTAATTACCTGCTACGGTTGTTTACTGTATGCACAAGGAAATGGACAGGTTAGTTAGTTTTTTTAATTTGAATTTGGATATTAGGTATGTATTAAATAACATATTAAATTTTTTTTCAGAGTAAATGATGATTTCTGACTTTTTTCACAATTGAACTGTATAATATCTCTCGTAGTCTCAGTCACATTCATGTTTAAATCTTCCATACTGGTTATATGTAACCACTATAAATAACTGGTACAATTTATTTGTAATCTTCTCAAACTAGCCTAACGTCTGTTAATTGACAGCGTTTGACTAAATACAACATTGGTGGGCTCTTTGGTGATAGACAAAGCGCAACGTTGAACCCCGCCAGTACTTAATATTTTCAAAACTGGACCGAAAGTGATGAAAGATCCTAATCGTAGGTTTCCCTATGCGGAAAATAGCGAGAAGCAGCAGAAGTAATGAGTTCCTGCGTTTTCCCTAATTTCAGTATTATATTAATGGGAACACTTCTATAGGCATGATTAAGTAGTAAAAATTCTTTTAAGGTACGGAACCCTAAAAATGAGATTTTCCTAAAAATGCCGGTTCTTTTTGTAAAATAAAGTAATCTGTCACCAGTTCCCTCCCTATGGTATATAAAATATAAGCGTTGTCGAAACTAAACATGCATGAAATATTTTTATATAAAAGTTAATTTTAATCATGTTAAAAATATACGTCCTTCCAGGTAAACTTGATCTACAGTATGGCCATTTTGCGACATTGTCCTCTTATTTGGGTCAGTGGCGCAGTGACGTTGATGACACAGGGTGTGCTTTATTGTTCACTTCGCATTTTACATGATGCATTTCTATTTCGGTGTCTATTTTTAGTGATAACGGAAATTTTGTATAGACTATTATTTTTTATTTTAGATTTAGATGGAATTCATTTTAGTTGTATTTTTTTTTAATTGTTTGTTTTTTTAGGGCTTTTTTTAGGGAAAAAAAGGAACCCTTATAAGATCACTTTTTTGTCCTGTGTGTTGTGTGTCTTTCTGTGCCTGTCAAGAGCCTTTATTTTAGGTACGCTTGGAGATATAGAGTTGAAATTCAAACTGTATACTGAATCATAACACTATTACTACTAACATTTGTGGTTAAAACCTAAAGAATAATAGTCTAAAAAGGGGATAATTTTGGTATTAAAGCTGCTAGTTCAAGTATCAGATGAAAGGGCTCTGATTTAAGCTAAGCTTGAATTTCAGAAAAAGTTTGAACCCAGTTTGTTATTTCCTAAATTATCTCACTTAAGATTTAAAATTGAAAAAAATCTACGAGTAGCAGAAAGTGAGGTGTCTTAATGGAAATGGAGTGACTCAACACTGGTTTCCCACTACCTACTTACCTACCTACCTTCTTTGAGAAAAACACGTAAAGCTGACAATATTATGATTACTTTTAATAATAAGAACTGTAACAAAGCAAAATATTATAATTTATTATAATACCTTTAGCTACCAAATGGTAGAAACAAAAGACTATTATAATAACAATGGTATTGTTTTTGTCTTTGGGCCCGAGGCTCTAAATTATTATACCAATAACGCCAATTAAATTGTTCGCGTTAAAAATAATATCTTTTGTGTTTCGTTCACGCAATTCGTCTATTAGTTGACGTGTCAATAATGAACCGAGTAACGATTCATCTTTTTGTGTGTACAACTTCAAACTGTAGTTTATTGTTAATAATTAAAGTATTATTATTGTTTTGTGTGGTTTGTAGTGTAAAATATATTATTATTATTATTAATAATTATAATATTATAATTTTTTGTGTGGTTTGTTGTGTATTTTATCACGCTCTTTTTAAAATGGTAAACTAAAATATTGTAGCTAGAGCTAGCACTAGCTAGACTATTCTTATCTTTTCGTTTCTCCGTCGCATCGGTTGTATAACACTTTGTATATATCGTTATACCACGGACATAAATATTTATATTATATTAATTTACGATCAAAAAATTTACTTTCTTAGTAATTCTTATAAGTAATACTAAAGAACTTTCTTTAGTAATTTTCTATCTTCGATAGAAGATTGATCTAAGTTATTAGGTAAAGCATTTTTAATATAAGTGTTCTCTGAATAAATCGATAATATTATTATCGATATTATAAAAACCGGTACCGCTATTAAACATTTTGAAGAATACGAACAAAAAATCTTTAATCTAAACGAGCGACGCCCTTTGATATGAAACGTGCAATTTCAGGAAATTTATTGTAGATCAAAAAACCTGAAGAATATCTTTACGACGTAGACTTTTACTTTGAAATCAAATATAAACTTTTAGGGTACCACCCTTTTAGGGTAGGGTAACCACTTAGCAGGGTAGCTAAAAGGAACTTGGGAACCTAGTGTTAAAAGACACTCCGTCCCCGTTTAATACACTTTCGTTCTCCACTTTTCGCTGAAATCTAGAGACATCGCGTATTAAGTGGCGGCGTCGCGAAACTCAAGAAATTAAATTCTAAGAGTTGATTTAAATTTATTGGGCATATATGTACATTACAACTATCCGACAGTAGCATTAGCGAACAATGTCTTCCTCTTATTACGAACATATTTCGTTATTAATATCGGAATACAAATATTATTATCTGTTAATCCTAACTGCTCCACACAAATATATCTTCAAAAATATATTTTTTATCAAATTCCTAGCTTATATTCTCTTTGAAAAGATAGTTTCAAGTCTATCTTCCATTCCAACCATCAATAATCACGGATCAAGCCATCGATATGCAATACTCGATACATCGACCACCGGTCTGACCTCGTTAACAAGTAGCTTTGAAGTAGAAGTGGCGGATCAAATCCAACGGACGTTTTACGACGATCGCAAATAGACGCGTGTGCTGTGCTTTGTTGGATTTGTATCGATGTTTTTTATGTTTGTATGTCGAAATATAATAGTAAATCTGTGGATTTAATAGTTACATGTGTTGAATTTTTTATTGATGTGTATATTTTGTATGTTGTTGAGTTTAGTAGTGTACGAATGAACGTCTGTAAAGGTTGTGAATTCGATTTCCACTTTTGGAAATGAAATATTAAATATTTTTTTATTCTAACATCGTGCCGAAGACACTAAGTTAAATGAAGTTATTGTCCACCTCCGATTCTCTATTTCTATTATCCAAGGAGTAAAACAAAGTGATATAGGAGTGAAATTTGAGTGTAAATTGCCTGCTGTACGCAAATGATGCAGTGTCCATTGCATCATCAGAATGCGAATTGCAGGCATAACTCTAAATAATGGGTGTGTGGGTAAAAATATTAGTCTAAGCCTGAATGCAACAACGCCAAAGTATCTGGTATTTGAAAGAAATTAAGAAAAGATGGAATGCAAGGTCAGTGTAAATGGTAAGATATTAAAACAAGTACATAAAGTGGTATATTTGGGATATACGTTCAGTAGAGATGGACGATACGAGATGGATGCGGATATTGCTGCCGGTAACGGGATTACGGTTGCACGTTTGAACGTACACAATGAAGTGTTGCAATAAGACCGTACACGACGCTGTTACACAGCAGCAAAACATGGGTATTACAGGAGAAGAATAAAAGAAAGATGAATGCGGTGGAGATGCGATCTCTTCGTAGAACATGCGGACTCAGCTTAGCGGATCGAATCCGCAATGAAGAGGTACACCGAATGACAGATACTAGCGAGGATGTCACGGTGAGAAAGGGCACGTCGGACGAATGAGTAATGAAATAATGGCAAAAAAGAAGGCGCTCTGGTAACGAGGCAAAGCGTGGCAAAACTCAATATTCTGCCACTCAACACGCGGTGCCCCTAGTATTCGGCGCATAGTGGAGCAAAAATCTCAATTTTTTTTGTTAAAAGTTGCTCTGTTTTTTGCAAAGAAATGTAAGCTAAAATCTAATTAGATATCTATTTTACACCACTATTAAAATTTTCAGAAATCACTGTTTTTTTTATACAAGACTTTTAGTATTGTACAACATTTTTTGTTCTTTCATCGTGCCAAAGACAATAAGTTACATGAAGTTATTGTCCACCTCCGATTCTCTATTTCAAACTGTCACAGTAAACCTAAACATTTTTCTTTATACTATTTGAACTCTGACCAAGCCATAATATAATCGTTAACTTACAACTCTATAATAGCGTTTTACTAAATAAATGTTTTTAACGCTGTTAAAGTTTTCTAATTCTTTTTATTAAATGAATCATCTTGTAATAAATATAAATAAATTACGTACCGCGGTCACCGTGGTGCGGTGAGACAGTGTGTGATTTTAAATGCAATGATTTTTGGGCCGATTGCGACCCGGGCGATGAAATATATTTACTTATTCGCTTTGAGATGACCAAAGCGCGGCGTTTATGCCCGCTACCGAATGCCTCGTATTCTAGCGCAAACCGAAGAAGTGTCTTTAAATTAGATTTTCTCTTCCATGTGGGAAAAAACGTGAAACTACGTTTTATAATTTTTTATAGCGGAATTCATTTTTAATGTAAATGTATGAACATTATATATTTTATAATATGCTTATCTCCTCTATACTTATGCATATTTTTGTACGTTTAAACACTTTCGTGAAGTTGATGGTTGCATCACATAAAGTTTTGTACCTTGTTTCTTTTTTTGTTTGGTAATAGTATCGACATATCCGGATATATTGATTAACATAATTTGCTTCTGCAATGTTAAATTGTTTCATTACAAATGTCAAAGTGGAACGTATTTTATTTTATTTTATTTCTACTGCCGAATTAACAATTTCTTTTTTCCTATTTGTGTATATTATATTTAATTTATATAGTTTTAATAGAAAAAAATCGGTCAAGTGCGCGTCGGACTCGCCCACGAAGGGTTCCGTACCAATTTCTTTATTTATAGATAGACAACACTGTAATCCACTATAATGGTTGGATTATTGCATTTTATAGTACGTAACCCTAAAAATAATTCAGAAACTAACATAATATTTTAGTTTTTCAATACAATTTTACCGTTTAACCAATCAGGAAGTCATCGTTTGCCAAAACTCACCACAATGTTAAAGGTAAATAATATGAAATAAATAAATGTCTACGACTGAAGGTTCTCAGTGTACGCCAAACGCTGGGACGATAGTAACACGCCAGACAAAAATAGCTCATCGGTCATTTGGCAGATGACCAGCTCAGGGCAGTCTATCGTTAGGAACAATAGATGAAATCGGCGTCGTATATACGCACATTGAATATTATTAAATTAAGAATTTTAATTTGTATAAATTTACGATTTGATTTTGAAAGCTTTTTATCGATAGGTACTGTCTTTTTATGATGTAGTAAATTTTTTGAAGTAATTTTTAAAATACAGAAATTAATATTTCTATATATTTATTATTATTTTTCATTTTTTTCTTCTTTTTACTGAACACGCAATGTCACCTATGTGGGATGAAGCTCAAAAAAACTAGTGGCAAATCACATTAGTTTCTTTTGTTAACATTTCTGCTACGATAATACAATGCTTTCGGCATATATCAATTACTATAAAATCATAAGTTAAAGTCCAAAATCAACCTTAATATCACATAATATTCCCAAGAGTTGAATGTATATATTATTTTCTGTTATGAATTATCAATGTCAACGTCAGAATAGTTACGCAAGCGTATGCGCGTACGCATTTCTTCATGCGTAACCTTGTTGCGCGTCACTTTCGCCTTCCCTAAGTGGTAGACACGTCTGCCATTTTATTACTACAAATATATTTTTACGATTTTTTTATAAACTTATTGCCCATTTAATGCTTAGATAGTTGTTATGTTGGCTCAATTTTAATGATTGAGGCTAGTTTTATTTGAAGTTAAAACTGAACCCATAACGAGAATGGTGGAAATCAACAACACAATCTGTCCCGAAGCCACATACGGAACCCTATATTTTTTAATTTAACATATTAATATACTAATAAATAATTTTAACTAATAATATATTTATTATACCTACATATATTTTATTTAGAAACCTAGCGTTTCTGCGAATTGCGATGTTTATCATTAAAGTTTCCGCTGGACACTGACCTAGTAACACACGGGGTCGGCTTACTTACGTCTTGGGTTAACTTTGTGTGCACCATTTGCGGTTAACAATTAACTACAGTAAACGACTTCGCAGTTCTTAACCTCGTTTGGAAAGATTGCGTTTCGAAATCTAATATTTATTTAGTTGATACTAGGAATATTAGCAAAATAATTGTGTATTTATTAAAGGGTTGCAGTGGGACAGTTTCTGATTGTAAACGTGATAGTTGTAGGTTGATCAGTCTAGTGGAGATAATTATTGATTTGAAGCAAAATACGGCGTTGAATTACGCCACTTGACATGTTATATAGATACACAGTGTGATGTCTTTAGTCTTTAAGTCTCCTGTGTTTATTCTCTTCTTCGAGTTATGTAATTTATTCATTATATAATTTGTAATTAGGTATATTTTTAAGCTTCACTCTGTATCCCGCACATAGCACGATAGGGAACCTATTGACCTAATGTTTTGACGCTCCGGTGGGGATCTGAGTGGCGGAACTTAACACCGCACTATGCCTTGTTGACAGAGCGAGGAAATAAAAACATATATATTTCATTCTTTTGAGTGGAAATCGAACTCACAATCGCGTTTACAGTCACACGTTGCTGCCACTGCATCACGTCTTTCTATCTTTAGGCAAAATCTTATCGACATAATTATTTTCTTACTTTAAATATCTCGGCTTATACAAAATTTACTTATTAATTTATGTACGTATTTCCTCTTATACCTGTTTCTTCTCTAAGTCACAGCCTCGTCCTTGTCGTATTGATATTTACTCAGATTATCTAATATAATTCAATATTCACTTACACTTGTACGCTCACGATATTTAAACTATTGACGCGGTTAAACATGCTTAGTTAAATAATTTTACATTATATTTATTTATTTATTTAAATTAATATAAGAAACGGTGTGCAAGGTTCATTTTCTGTTTTTCTTTTCATTAATTATTAACTTTTAGACAATAGTCTTAAAGTTACTTAATTAGAAAACGTATAAAAATTTGAACGTAGCGGGACTCGAACC